>LZPO01108939.1:6504-33471 GCA_001675575.1 Neotoma lepida
TCTGGCACTGCTATTCAGCCAGCTTCAGAGAACAAACCCCCTGTACGGGAGCCATGAAGTTCTCTGCAGGGCCTGGGGCAGACAAGTAGCAGATGACCTCACTATTTAGTACTGTGAGAGGTATAAACTGAAGATCAGTGTGGATAGATTTTGCTCCCAGGCTCTGTTGACTGAGGGCCATGCCAGTGAATGCAAAACTTCTATTCCCCTAGGGGCCACACTGCAAATCCAGTGCAAGGCACTGTTGTCTGATCTTGACATTAATACAACCTAAGAAGAGATTGATGGGGAGCGTTATCACATTAGAAACATGAACGAGGGTGCTAAGCATGGTGGTGTACATGTATAATTCCAGCCCTCAAAAGGAAGAAGAGGAGGCCCACAACAGGGCTACCAGTGAGAGCTGTCTCTTGACAGGAATATATTGAGATTGCTGGGGGAGACAAAGTGAAACATAGAAAACCCATTCTGAAAATATTTGTTCCAGNTGAAAAAGATGATAAGGACCTAGAGGCAGAGAATGTGCTTCCCAGGACTCCCACATGCGGACATGAGACCAGAAGCTGCTGTCACTCAGTTGATAAGCACCTCCCCCACTAATTTTCCTTTTGTTACTTAGAGTACCAGTCTAATTTGGAGAGCTAGAACCAAATGGTTGGTTTTTTTTTTTCATTAAGATGCCAGCCAGTTCTTATCCTATGCCAGAATTCCACATAGAAGCCATTTCAAAAGCTAGGCTTGGGGGCTATGGGCTTTCTTCAGAGCATTGAATGGGGCGTCTTTGGTGATGTGACTCTGATCTGAGGCTCCTGGAATCAGGTGCATCCTCNTGAAACTGTGGNAAGGTCAGAACCATTTTAGATGNNTGTNACACAGANGGTNTCCCCTTAGAGTCATGTTTGNGGCGAAGGCCAGAGACTTGCCTGCTCTTTGTGGATCTTTGTCTTTAGTTGATTACGGTGTGTTGATTGACACAGGAGGTCTGGATGGGGGCGGGGCATCTTCTGGGATNCAATGTCCAGGTGCATAGTATCTCCAACTAACAATTGAGCAGGACATGGAATAGTAGTAGTTGAAGATAGGTATAGTAAGGGAAAATTTCAAAGGTATACTCCNTGAGGTAGGAGCGAGCTCAAGAGTATCTTCCCTTTCAGGTCTCAGGGAGTTTCTTTTGGCTGCTGTAAATGATTTTTTTCTGTTTGTTTGAAGAAAGTTATGTAACCTTGGAGTGTTCCAGGGCTGGTCTCTTTGGTTGCTGGGACCCAGAGATTAATTATCTTCTTAGGACTCAACAGTCTACATCCTTTCCCCATGCTGACTATTTCTAACCTCTAGGTTTTACACATCTTTTATCTTTTAGAAAGGTATTTTCCCTTTGGGCAAGTTAGTAAAACCAAGTCTAAACAAGATGTACGTATATGAAGAGTCAGCTAGCGAGAGTGCGGAGCAAACCCCCAAAAAGAAATGGGGCTATTGTTCTACTTCCAGCAAAAGCAGATAATTTATAGAGTTCTAACTTCTAATCGTGATCAACTTTTAAAATGTACNTAATTGAATTACTGCATTTTAAGCCAATGGGGATTATGAAACTGATTTTGGGGACAGTGGCAAGACAGACTGACAGGTAAGGTGTGCTTTAATGTAAAATAATATGTGGTTTATGTTTATAAATTTGAATGTGTTTGCTATATATTACTGTTTAGAACATTATGGGCTAAGGGTAAGATAAAAATGCACAAATAAAAATTTTCTTAGGGTTACCATGATTGACTGTCAGTCAGTCTTGTGGATATTACATATGTTTTCAGGTCTGATCAGTGGACAGACTGGAAACGTTAAAAATGGGTGTGATTAATTATGCATGAGTCTAGATGATCATTTATGAAGGAAAACAGTCAGAAGTTGGTGAGAGCTTAAGCTGTGGCATCACAATCCACACAATCCTTCTACAGCAAAGTTGACTCTAAGTTGTTTTAAGAGATTTTTTTAAAGAGAATTTTTTGGTGTGCAGATACTTTTTATCCTTAAATCAAGAAAAAGATCTTTTCACCTCTAGCCAAAATCCTTTAGCTGCTACTGCATCCTACACATTANTGTCTTGTGTTGTGTGAGAGGTGACTCTGAAGTCTGGGTAGGTGATTAAATTCCTCAGTGAAGATTTAGTAGGTGCTACTAAAGAGCAGCCCAGGTTACCACTGAGAAGGTCAGTGCTTCAGATGAGTAAGTATGTACATGAACAGCCAGAAGGTGCCTTTCCATGCTAAATATGGTTCCCCACATCTCCTCTGANTAGAGGTGTGCTCTGAACAAGCCGAGACCGGGCCATGCCGTGCAATGATCTCCCGCTGGTACTTTGATGTCACTGAAGGGAAGTGCGCCCCATTCTTTTACGGCGGCTGTGGCGGCAACAGGAACAACTTTGACACGGAAGAGTACTGCATGGCGGTGTGTGGCAGCGTCTGTAAGTGGACCCTTCCTCCAGCCTGGCCACCTTTCGTCTTTCTCGCCACTGACTCTGCTCTTTGTGACAGATTGATTTTTTTCCTTGTTCTTGGGAGTGGGCCTNTTGCTACCACTAACCATATTCCTGTCAGCTTCTCTAATTGCCAGAAGTCTCCCCAGTATGTTCANTCATGAACACATCTCTCCATCTATTTCTAATAAAGCATGGCCTTGGGTGTATTCTTTGATAGTTGTGGTAGATTATTCTTGCAACCCGAAGGAACTTCTGACTGCTTCTCTTTACAAGGGGGCTAGAGTGGCTTTTGTCTTCTTCAGTCCTTCCTGCAAATTCATACTCTGTGTCTGTCTATGTTCATGTTTCTGCATGTACACATGTGCAAATAGTCTCTCACTGGAAGCTGGCCTTGGAAGCTTCAGTTCCCTTGACAAGATTGTTCTAGTGATTTCCTTTGTTATTTCCTGACATGTTTTTGTTTTTGTTTTATTTTGTTAATGAAATTTGATTGAACTGAACTCATGTACCTTCAGATGCTGTCTTAGTTAGGGTTTTATTGCTGTGAAGAAACANCATGACCAAAGAAACTCTTACAAAGGAAAACATTTAATTNGGGCTTGCTTNCACTTNAGAGGTTCAGTCGGTTGTCATCATGGCAGGAAACATGGTNACATGTAGGCAGACATGGTGCTAGAGAATAGCTGAGAGTTCTACTTCTGGATCCGGAGGCAGCAGGAAGAGAGAGACACTGAGGTTGACTTGAGCATCTGAAGCCTCAAAGCCCACTCTCAGTGATCTACTTCCTCCAACAATGCCGCACCTCCTAATAGTGCCACTCCTTGTAGGTCTGTGGGGGCCATTTTCATTCACACCACCACAGACACCCATGTTGTTCCCTGAACTTAGAACATATACATTTGTCAAGCTTTTATTTTTTTCCTCTTGGAAATAGGTAGAAGAGGTCTAAGGATATGGATCAATTACTAAAAGTGCTTGTCAGGCATGCAAGTATGAGGACCTGAATTTGAATCCCCAGAATGTACTTAACCCAAATGCGTAGCCCATGCCTCCGTAATGCTAGCACTTCTAAAGGGAGATGAGAGGCAGAAACAAGAGAATCACCTGGACCCTGGGACCACCTAGCCTGGGCAACAAGTTGAAATAGACTCTGTCTCCANCAANGTGGGAAGCATGTACTGGTACTGAGTTTGTTCACACAAGAACNTGCATTCACACATGAATTCACAAGTGCNTACAGAAGAATAATGCTAGCAACTTTCAATGGCATAAGGCTGAGGGAAATAAATTACAGTGTCTCTCTCTGNAACACCAAGCTTTCTTTCCTGTGGGGAACAAGTATATGGAGTCATGATGACTTCAGTGCAAGATGAAATATTTCCCCAGAGAGTCAGCCCTTAAGAAGTCGTGTCTCAGATCTGTGGAATATCTGCTTCTGTTTATAGCCTTTCAAGTTAAGTGCTCAATTGTATTTGTTCATTCTTGACCACAGGTTAGAAATATTAATTAGTCAAGGATCTTAGTAGTTGTGCATTTCTCTTTTGAGAGATTCTTGCATTTTATTCCTGGTTTTACAGGGGAGGGCAATCCCTGCCCAGGAATACCTGGGGAAATTCTTAACAATTTTCCAACCAAATCATAAAATCAAGCGAAACAACAAAAGATTTGCTCCATTAACCTTAAGTCATGAAGTAGCCGGTACCTGGATGGGACCTGGAAAATTCTTGTTGGTCTCCTAGGAGATGACTCCACTTGAGTCCTCTGTGGAAACAAGTGTGGGGACTCTGATTGGATGAGTGCAGATACCCTAGCTCAAGATACCCACCCTCATTTTCACCTAGAGGTTAATTGGGTTAGGTAACATAGAACACAATGAGGGATTCTGTAGCCGAGAGTCTTTGGAATAAAGAGCCTTTGTTTCTATACTCCAAAGGGTTTAGCTGCTAGGTGAAGATTTCCTGGCAAAGTTCTAAAGTGTTTCCCCTTTTTCTAAGGTAGGTTTATTTTCTGGAATATCATAATCTGGCAATGAGGAAGTTTGCTTTATATTTTTAGCAGGATGAATTCACCTCAAGATTTGGACACTGTCTTCTTACCCACCCTGTTGTGAACCTCCTCTCATGCTTTCTCCATTTGATCACTCTGGGCAGGGAATAAAATATTATATACCTCCACCAGGGATTGGGGGGATGCGTACACTTTACTGAACGATTTGCCAATATGGCTTTATTAGAGAGGGCCAGTAGTTCTGACTTAGTTCTTACAGGGTGGAGTTACAAAGTATCAAGAGAGCAAAGGCAGAGCTGGGATTGGTAGTAGAGGACTTACCTAGCAGGTACCAGACTCTGGTTCAGTTCTCAGAAGCACTGAAGGAAAAAGGCAGAGGATGGGAGGGCTGGAGAGACGCTTCAGTCTGTAAAACCTTTGCGATGCAAGCCAGAGGACCAGAGTTCAGGTCTCTGTCTCCTGCTGAGCATGGTGGCCTGAATCTGTGTATTCTTGGGATGTAGGGACAGGAGAATCCCTAGGGCTTGCTGGGCAGCCAGTCTAGCCATCAGTGACCTACATGTTCATTGAGAACCTTTGTCTCAAACAACACGGTGAAAAATGATCAAAGAAGATAGCTCTGATCTCCACACATGTGTACATGTACCCTAGCACACCTGTATGCATGCACACACACATTACAAACACATACACTACACACATGAATAAAAGTTTTCAAAGGAGGAAAGAGAACAAAGGGGTAGCAGATCAGTCACATGGGCAGATAGATAGTCAAGAGTGGAGAATGAAGCTTCGTCACATAGCCTAGCCAGGAGTCAGCAGTCTCTTGTGAACAGGACAAGCTGCTGTGAGGAAGGCGTTGAAGGGAACTGAGAATAACTGATGCTAAGGGAGGAGAAGAGAGCCACAGTCCTCCAGCAGATTTCCTGATGTCCTGACAGCAGTAGCACGTGCAGCTTATCTTCACTGGGAGCAAATCTCATCTGTGTGCCCTTTGGTTCCCTGCTGAGGTCTTGTTTTTGGTTGAACGATTTTCCTCCCATTTTGTTAGTTTAGTTTTGAATGAATCATATGAGTGTGTTTCTGCCATCATTCCCATGTTTCTGTTTTTATTTTTAGTTATGTTCTCTCGTTTTCTCCATAGCATCCCAAAGTTTACTCAAGACTACCCGTGAACCTCTTCCCCAAGATCCTGTTAAACGTATGTTGTTGTTGACTTGGGGGAGGGACCAGGGAAGGAGTGTGTTGCATGGCTGGATGTGACCTTCACTTTAATCACCTGCTTTGCATGGGTTTTGTGATTCTTAACCAGGTGCCTTTTAATAGACAGGGTTTTCCCATCGCCCTGCTAGTCATTTCATCTAGTTTTACCAGGCAACTTGAGATGTGGGACAAGAGCATCACATTAAACTACTTATATTTCTGATCGAATTCCTTTCTGATTTGTGTAGTTTCATGGAATATCGTGCATATAGTATTTCCTGATTTGGCAGGAGTTTTATTTCCTAAAAGCTGCCAACGTGCCATAATTTAATAAAATCAAAATTGTTAATAGAGGTACACTCCTCCCTAAAAATCTAATACTGTGCATCAAAGACAAATTTGTATGCACACTTACAGTTTTGTGTGTTCAGTGACAACAATTAGGAGGTCAGAGGTCAGCCACCTAAATTTCAGGGTTACCCTTCTTCTCTCCTAGAGTGCACGTTGGTTGGTATGAGGTGCTCCACTTAAGGTTTTGCTGATAGGAAAGAGAAAAGGAATTTCCTATAAAAAGGCATTGCGTCAACCAAAGACTCCTGGTCTTAACAGTATTTGTTTTCTGGTTGCCAAATCAGTCTAATTTCATTTTAAAATGTTGTATCAAACATTCAAATCAATATTTATTTTTAAAATTCAGACTATCTTTAGAAATAGATTCACCGTCTCTAGGGATGAGCTATATTGCTGATACTTACTGAAGCCTGAAGAGGAGACCCAATTTCAGTTAGATATTTTATAATTAAAACTCACCTTTATCATCATTATCCTGGTGGGAAAATCCTAACCTCAAAGCCAATTAAAAAAACAAACATTTTTTAACATATAGTATAGATGATTATATGCTTTCCAAAATATTTAATACTACACTATCAATTTTCAATATGGCCTCCAATAAGATAATCCAGTTAATTCAATAATGGAATAATACTTGAAGGATGTGTTTTTTATTGACACAGTAAACCTATGTCCTGCTATTGTGAAATTTTTTCTCTATAACATTAATCTGTGTGTGTTGCATTGTTCCCAGTATTTTCAAAGATCGAAGATCTTTTTCTGGCACACTTGTGTATATTTTCCTCCCATCTTTTGTGCATATGGAAAAAAAATGAGGCCTAAAGTGCTTAATAAGTTGTCTGGAGGCTTCAGACACAGAAGGACCATGTTTGAAACATAAATGACACTCTGGCTGTGGTCCACACCAAATGGCTCAGCATTTGGTTCTGATGTTTTTTAGGTTAGACAGTTTCTGATGTTCGGAAAGCACGTTTTAAAAAATATAGGAAACAGAGAAAGACTGAAAAATAGTAACATCCCTCCCCAGCAATGCCAGGCATGTGAGTAGTAAAGATTTCTATTTCTCATCCTTTTTAAAAATGAAGGTTCTTGTCAATTTTATTTTATTTCCTTTCAGTATATAAAAGATTGTCAGTTTTCACTTTTCTTAATTGATAAACCTTATTTGAGAATTTATTTTCATAAAATATGAATAACATTTTCCAGACAGAAATTAAAAGTCTCACTTTCTGCTTCCACTTGCAGTGTGGTTCAGACCCTGATACCCTTCCATCCTGGGAGGATGGAGTGATTTTGTCAGCTATATTTCTTGTCTCCCTACAGAGACTATTCAATCACAGCAAGTGAAGGGTTTTGCAGTGCTAGTACCAACATATGGGAGAAAGCATATAATTTCTAGTTATTTATAGCCATGTAGCTATGCTGCCTTATTTATAGCAAAGCCACACATTTGAATTGAAAAGTCATGGTCACCTGGAGGTCAAATGCAGATTGCAGACTCAATTCAGAGGAAAAATGAGCAGAAGGGGAAGGGGAACCAGCCTGTTCCATTGGACAATGCAGGTTTACACTTTGCTTCTTCACCCACTTAGTTAATTGAATGGCATCTCTTTGCTCTGAGGTGGTTGGTTTTTATAGATGCTCTGTCTGAAGGGCTTCTAGTGGAAAAGTAAATGCTAAGTGGGCTAGAAAAAGCTCTTCCATTGAACTGCTTTAAGACTACATGTATAAAGAACTGAGCACTGGGTCCCCATCATGAATCATTTCCTGACAAGACTTAATACTTGAATCAGGCATTGGTAGACTTTCAGTTTTTGCCATAAAAAATAACAACTTTGGAAAGCATCACAATTTTCAGGACATGTACTGTTTGCCGTTGCTCTCACAGAGGACTCTAAACCACAAATCTGAGGGATGCGAGACTGAAGAATTGTCATTCACTCGTAAACGGGGGTTCCTGTCTCTTTGAAAAGTCTTTCCATTTGAGGTAGAGAACCTCCTGAGCGTTAGCTGTTTCCGAGTCAGTTCTCCGTTAAGTTGATCCACGGGCCTCACCTCCAGTCCCTACAGTGCAGCGTTTGTAAAACAGTAAAATTATTATGTAAATATTTGGCCAGCTTCCATTTCAAATGTGAGAAGAGCATTGCCTGTCCACATACTGTCCCCATCAGACTGAATCTGAAAAGGCGAGCAGGTAAACTCCGTGATGCGCACAAAGATTTTTTTATTCAACTGATTGACCCCTGGACAATCTGCCCACAGGGTGACCCATTTCTAGTTACTTTGTGTTGTAAACATTGGCACAAAGGTTTCTTTGCCTCCATATGCTTGTCATTTTGTTCCAGAAAATTCATTGTGATAGTCCATTCAGTACACATGGGTGTTTAGCAGTGTCCCAGACCCCTCCCATCTATTTGCCATTATCTACTTATGATAACAGTTGTCCACACATTGCTAAGTATGTGCAGGAAATGGGGTACACAAATCACTTCATGCCTGTGGGCTCCAGAGATCTGCCGGGCTCTCCCGCTTTCCCAGTAGGCTTCAGGTTACCACAGTACCTCTGTTCCAGTTTATTATTTTCTGCACCCGACTAGGTGTAACTAGGCTCGTATATAGATATGTGTTCCACAGACATGAGGCCCTGTTGAAGTGTAGTGTAATGTAAGCTACTGTGGATGCAGAAAATAAACCAGCAGGCCCCATTATTCATGGTTCACCTCCGTAGCCCTCCCCCTCTTTGTTTCATCCTGGTTTCCTGAAACCCATCCTGAGAGCAGCTGTCTATAGAGATGCCTGGGAGCCTTGTTTCTCTGTTTACCTGTGTCTCGGCATTGTGTTTCTGGACTTAGGTCCATGATTACAGCATGTGGGGGTAGGTCTAGCCCTGTACATGGTTAAAGGAGGGGAAAGGGTGACTTTGTCCACACCTAAGTGTAATCTAGGAGTCTTGTCAGTTTTTTGTACCAGGAGGTTATGGTTTGCATACAGTGGGTGACTCAGTGCAAGCATGAATAGGGAGTACCAATGTGACCCTCAGCCATTGTCTTTGGCCAGATGTGAACTATTATTTTTAATTATTCACCTTTCATTCTCCAAGTTGTGAAATAGTAGGCATCAATTTCTGTTAGCACAATTGTATAATACTAGTAATCCAACTATGATAGTTTTTCAGACTGCCAAACTATATTAAAAGTAATTCTTGAGCTAAGTATGTTGGTTGCACGCCTTTAATTCCAGAACTCAAGTGAAAGAAGCAGGTGAATCTCTGCAAGTTTGAGGGTAGGCTAGTCTACAGAGTTACTTCCAGGCCAGCCAAAACTACATAATGAGATCTTATTTCAAAAAAAGAAATAAAAAATAACAACAACAATATTATTATTATTTAAAGATCTAGTCCTGCATTAAATTATCTATTCCAGGAGTGGTAGTAAAATTCTATCACAGAGAAAAATATGAAATCCCAGAGTTGGATGCCCAGAAATGCTTAGAAAGATGTTTTCTTCAAAAGTGTAATGATTAAAAATTTTAAGAAGGCAAGTGGTTCAATTGCTTTGCAAGCCAGCTTTTGTTTTTGTTGGTTTGTTGTTTGTTTTTTAAGAAGAGCCATTTACCATATTAGAGGAAGCTTATCAGATATGTGCTCCATCCCTTCGCTACTTGATAAAGGTGTGGAAACGTCAGGTAGTGCAGTCACTGCTAAAGGGGAGGAGGGAATAGTTTTATTAAAGGGCTTGGCCATGCTTTTCTGTCAAGCTGTACATTCACTATCATGTTTACAGAGTGCTACAGCCACCGACAGTAAATAAATAAATGTATGGTTCCCATGACACATTTTTTTTTTTTTTAAAGCAGCCAGTAGACTGAGGAGATGGCTCAGTGGTAAGGTGTCTGGGAGGCAAGCATGAATTCCTGAGTTTAAGCCCCCAGCATCTACCTGCAGCACAGGTATCCTTAACCCCAGCGCTGGTGTGGAAAGTAGAGGCAGATGTTTCTGGAGCGGAGCCAGCCTAGCCAATGAATTCGCTCCTAGTTTAGTGAGAGACCATCTTGAAAAATAAATAGAACAGGGAGCAACTGAGGAAGACACCCTCCATGGGCTTCCTGCCTTTGCGTGCACATGCACACATAAAAAAATTACGATAAAATGAAAAGCAGCTGACTGACAGGCACACACATCCACTTTAATACAAAGGTTGCTTTTAAACCCAGGGTGTGCTGGTGCTATGGCTAAGCCTTTTGAGAGACGCTAGCAGGGTTATCTAAGCAGTCTACACTCAGTAATTTACTAGTGAGATGAGGGATGTAGAATTAAATCCCAGCATAAAGAGTATACGTGAGTTGGGAAAGACTGCCCTGGAAGGCTGGGGTAAAATGAAACTGATTTTATCTTTAAGGCCTCCAGAGACGTTCAGGTTCCATCAGCACTGTCAGAACTTCTATGAAAGTGAAGAATGACATTCTGAACTCATCTATAAAGTATCACGCAGTTATGGCTGGTCATGCCTTTATGAACCACTGGTAATGAAGTCGAGGAAGACTCCAGCTTCAATATTCCAGAAACAATATTCTACTTCCATTCTGGCTTCCAGTTACTATTTCTTTTGTTTTACATGTTTTTGTCTGTTTGTTATTTACATTCAGACTTCAGATACCTTTTAAATGCAGGGAATATGGACATTAATAAAACCAATGCCGACATTCAAGCTTCCACATCCATTTCACATATCTGATAAAAGCCCATGTCAGTACAAGTACACAGACATAAAAAAGAAATGTAGTGTGGCTGGCAAAGAGTAAACATAGCATAGATTGCGTTTTTATTACCTTATGTCCGTGCAGTGCATTGATAGTGTTCTCCTGCAACTGCGATAGAGCCGGCTGTAAAACAAGTGTGACAGAAGGGCACATGAGGCAAAGCGCCTTTGTTCCTTTTTGAAATCTAGTAGCCTACTAAAAGATCACAAACTTTTATTCTCCCATTATGAATGGCCTATTCTATCTCAAACTTGGTAGGGATGATCAATGTTTAGGTTTTGAATGCACCGAGAGTTTTTAGCTACTTCAAAATTGGAGAAATGAAGAAATCTTTTTTAAAAAAAATGTTTTAAATTGAGATGGCAGTTTGAAAGCCCTGTCACGTTGAGATTAAATTTTCCCATAAAATCCTTCTTTACAGGTTTATATTTCACTCATACATAAATTATCCACACTGCCATGTCCCATAACTTGTAGCCGTTTCTGTGACAGCATTACCAGCTCTAAATCAAATAGCATTCTCAATGATAAGGCAGTGAGCTGCATAAGTCTTCACTGTGATCTTCCCTTGCCAGCAGTGTAGAGATGAGTTGCCTTATCTCAACTCACCTTGGGGCAGGGGTGGCGGGGGATGGAATCACCAGATTTCATTTGAGCCAGTATTAGTGTATCGACTAGATGCTATTCATGGACTTCTGTTTAGGAATCATTCTTTCTTGTGTTCTAGTCTAGGTGCTCAGGGTTATTACAGTTTGAAGGTAGGATGGCACCACCATAATTGTAAATTTGTGTCACGCCAAGTTGGTGAGATGGCTCAGCAGCTGAAGGCACTTGCTGCCAAACCTGACCACCTAGGGTCAATCCCCGCGACCCACATTGGTGGAAGGAGAAAACTGATTCCCACAAGTTGTCCACTGACCTGCCACATGTACCATGACACACAACACACGCAAAATAAAATAAGTAAATGTAAAAGTCAAAATTTAAAAAGGAAATGGTGTCACCCCGGAGATTGAGGAGTCAAATGGATACGAAAACTATGGGGACAGGTTTTTACAATATCTTTAATTGTCATTGTGAAAATAAACTGGTGTCCAGTCAACCCTTAGTCCTCATGGTTTCCTTATCTATGTAGTCAACCAACCATGGGTCAAATAAAATGCCTCTGTACTGAGCATGTACAAACTTTTCTTGTTATTGTTCCTCAGACAATATGGCAAGAACACTGCTCCCTTTAATATTTTCATTGTCTTCAGTAGTATAAACAGTCTGGAAAAAGACAGTGTGTCCATACTCAGAGTTATACTCAAATATACATGAGATGTGGGCATCCTGGAGTTTGGTATCTATAGGGAGCCCTGGAACCGTTCCCCCATGTCCGTACCTAGAGACAGTTAAACTATGGAGGGATTACCAAGTTGGAACAACAACGAGGGAAAAGTCACTGTCTGTATAGTTTGACTTGATAATTGGTCTCCTTGACTCCTCTGAGCTGCGGGGTGATCTCACCCATATCCAGGAAACCTCAGTGAGTTTCGCTTTGTTTTAAAGTAACTTCCTCACATGGTGAGGCCTGTCTCAAGGGACAGCAAGTATGGAAACTGGCATCGTGTTCTCAGGAATGGTGTTGTTTTGTGAGAGACCGTCCACCAAGATTAATTAAGAAACCAGAAGCAAGCCTGTTCCCTACCACCCAGAGGATCTTGAGAATACCTAAGAATGTACAGTAGATGCTGCCGCCAGCATTGGTGTGTCGTCATTAAAAGTGAAATGGACCTTCACATGTGTGAAGAAACTGGCTCCCATAATACTCAGCTTCCTAGGGTTTAGATTTAGATAACATAGTTTTATCATGAGAAACAGACACAGCTGTGTTCCTTCTTGTACGTGGCAAGCAGGGAAGCCGGACTCCAGAAAGGGTGTGTGTGTGTCTGTGTGTGTTATATGTCCACATATGTGTGAAAGTGCATATACATGCACATTAGGATCCCAGAGGTAGACAATGAGTGTCCAGCTCTGTCACTCTCTACTTTATTTCCTTGAGATGGGATCTTTCATGGAACCTAGAGCTAGGCTGGCAGTCAGCAAGCCTGCATCATGATCCTGTCTCCCTTCTCCACATTCCTAGGATTACATGTACACAGCATGACTGGCTTTTTACATGGGTTCTGGGGATCAAACTCAAGCCCCCATGTTTGTACAGTAAGCTCTCTTATCCACTGAGACCTGTCCTCAGCTCCTGTATGATCTTTTAAAAGCACATCATATATTCCTCCTGACCCCCAAAACACTCTGCTGCTCCTCACAATGGCCTCATGGCCTTCTGATTTGTCCCCACCACTTTCGCCCTGACCTTTGCTACTGTGGCCTCATCGTTTGCTTATCCTGGAATTTGCCAGGCGTTCCTTACTTCTTAGGACCTCGATGTTAGTTTCTGCATCTCCTTGTTATGTTCTTCTGCAGTTAACCATGGAGTGTCAGAATGTCACTTTCATAATTGTGACACCTGCTTATGCTTGTAGTCTCCCTGCTCGCATGGCCTTTCCTCCTGCTCCCCTTTAATCCAGTTTCCTTTTTCCCCCTCCATAATACAAATTATATATTATTAACAATATGTTTTTTTATGTATGTGTGTATAGTGATTGCTCCTTTTGATAGGATATTATCCGGTTGCTCTTTTCCCCCAGGATTTGCATGTGGTAGGAGCTGAGACTCTCCTGGGAAGGAGAATAAAAGAGAAGTGAAAAAGCACATTCATGGCAGTATAGCTGCCACTTAAATGTGTCAGATGCCTCTTGCTTCCCAGTTATGATAGCTTCTGATTGTTTATAAAATACCAGAAAAGGCCAACTTGATGGGGCTGAAAGGTTTATTTTATCTCACTGTTGCCTTTTCAATCAGCGGTCATACAACTTTGTTTCAGGACCATGATGGCAGGAAGCAGGTAATAGAACATAACCACTCATCTTATGGTAGTGGAAGAGAAGAGTGGGTGAGAGGGTACAAAATAAAACCTTTAGAGGCATACCCCGAGTGACTCTCCAGCCCCCATGTCCCAAGAGCACCAACCAGTACCCCAATCTGTGACTATATGAATCTGTGGAGGACATTCCTGATCCAAAGTATGATACCAACCTTGCTAACAGCAAGCAGGATGATAGGTAGGTAGGTAGGTAGGTAGGTAGGTAGGTAGGTAGGTAGGCAGGTAGGTAGGTAGATAGAAAGATAGATAGATAGATAGATAGATAGATAGATAGATAGATAGATAGATAGATAGATAGATAGATAGATAATAGATAGTATATACATTTGTACCTATATACATATCATTAAACATGCAGGGTACCCCTGAATATTTGGAAGTAGGGTGTTCAGCCCAAGGCAATATTGTACTGTGAATTAGCAATGCTTTTCTGTTGTTTTATTTCTGTTTACTGTTGTGTTTTTTAAGTAGGAGGGTCACTTAAAAAGTTAGAAGTCTGAGCATAGGATACTGGATACTGGTGGCACTGCTAATGATTAGGGATATGGAGGCACAACCTGGAGCTGTGTTTAGCCCTTGAGTCCGAAGACCTTCTGTAAAAGGGTGGCCATACCCCGCTCCCCAGCTTGCTTACAGAAGGCAGGAGTGGGCACATCAGAGTAGGAGCCTCAGGTGAAAATGAGTATTCCAGCTGTGTTCCTTTGACCGCTATTTTGTAACCTGTTTCTTTTGGAGCCCATTTACCAGAGCTTCGAGATGAACAACTGTTCAGTAGGAAATAGTCCTACATATTCATAACACCATAGTTTTGGCTAAGTCATGTTCATTAAAAAGATAAAACAACTAAGTCCCTTTCCAGTCACCTGGATGTGTGGATAAATTAGCTCATCATTACTCAAAAAATAGTCTAGCCCTTTTATGGCCCACCTCATCCCGAATTCATATTCTGATTAGTTTAGGATATTGAATTTATCCTCTACACAGTGAAATAGGGTATTTTTTACTTCCGCCATATTAAATGAAAATGCATATGCTCAGCACAGTAAATGGTAATAAAAAGAGGTGATAGTTGTTTCGATACATTGGAAATCTAAGCTCATATCATAGCTTCTAAGAAAACTCAAAGATTTTTGTTGTTGTTTTGTTTTGTTTCTTAACAAGACAAAAAATCCTGGTGTTACGTTGCAAGGGCACTCTCAAGGCTAAAGTAGAGGCTGAAGCAGGAGGATTGGCAGTTTGAGGCCAGCCTAGACTAAGACAAGACCCTGTGTGTGTAAAAACAAACAAACAAATAATTAAATACCCCCCCCAAAGCCAGTTGTCTCTACTCTTGGAGTGGCTACAGTGACCCATTTTGAGTGACATGAATATAGCTCCTGTTGCTTGCACTCTGGGACAAAGAGAAACTGATATTGTTTGGGCCACTCCTTTCCCCAGAAGAAATACCTATGGAACATGAGTGAGCCACTGCCCATCACCTGCATTGACAAGACTCTGGCCTGCAGTGGGCTTTGTCACAATACAGTAGCTGGTCCTGGGAACATGATGGCTTTCAGACGTAGGGATGAGATCTCTGGATGGTTCATTAAGGTGTGTCCATGTCACAGAACAATGACAATGAAAGACTAGCTTCACTTTAAATGTCAACGTATACTGTCATTGTCACCTTCACTTAATAGTCTTGTGGTTTGCCAGTCAGTTTAAATATAGGATCATTTCTTTCACCCATACCAATTGAGATGAAGGGTTAGTGTAAATGACAGTCAGTTTGAATCAAATACTGAAGAAACTTCTCTTAAATTCCAATAGTGGGTTGTAACTGGGACTCCTCACAACATTTCCTTGAAGAAAAATTGTATTCCTTAGGTTTTTCTCCAGGGAAAATGATGTGTGTGTGTGTGTGTGTGTGTGTGTGTGTGTGTGTGTGTGTGTGTGTGAACGTGTGTGGGTGTGCATTCTTAAAAACATGCATCGTTATAAATAACCAGGAACTGATTCTGAGGATTGACCTCTGTGGTGTTTGTGGAGACTGATGGTACATGATTGACTACTCATGGGTAAGGTAGTGACTCAGCAAAGCCTTGGGAATCATTGTGTTCCCAGTCTAAGAGCCAAAGACTAGTATCCCAGGTCAAGCAGGCAAGAATCCAAAAGCATAAATACCTTCTGCATTTGGCTTTTTGTTATGTTCAGGCTCTCAGTGGAGCATAGTCAACTTTTCTTAGCCCTCAGATCCTAACACTAATCTTACACAGAAACACCCTTGAACATACACACCAGAATGACAATTGACTTGGGCACATGGTAGCTCATTCAAATTGGCACATGAAATTAACTAACATAGAAATAATCTTGATGAAACAGAATACATGGTAATAAAGCAATGTGTTGATTTCCATGTGCCTATAAGAAGTATGTTTGAAATAACCTTGGTACCGTTAAACACACCTCACATACTTATTTCCTGATTGTTATTTTGTTCTTAGTATTACAGGCCTACATTTCAATTTAGGCCAATCCAGAGTATGTTCTTCCAAGGGGAGCTGATACTGGTTGTGCTTCTAGCAGATGACTCTGCATCAATGCATTCCCACTGTATAAAATGTAAAGCACAGTTTGCCTGGTCACCTCAGCCTGATGCATTTTATTTACTGGTTTTTACTGTAACATCATTTTCATTCTGCCAGTAAGAGGGGAAAAATGATTAGGTCCAAGGAAAGCAAGTTTTGAGAAGGTGGATAAGAAACGTGCGTGTATTCATTTACTTGAGGTTGTGCCAAGCAAATTCATTTGTTTTGATATCTTTTCTTTTACAGACAGTGTTTAAAATTGCAAATTGTTTTTTAGTCATTCAGGTTAAGAAACCACATATGTTACTCATTTCAGTGTTTTATGTGGGCTATATATAAGTTTAATTTTGTTTTCTAGAAAAATGTGTGTTTCTTTTCCTGTAGATGATATTGCATAATCCTTTGTTCTAATTTATTTTCAGTGAATTAGAAATAAATGTATCTGATTTTTCCTAAAGTTAGCATAAAAGATTTCTGTAAAGCATAACAGGAAGCAGGAAAGGGACTGGCATGCATGAAGTACTTATGTGACTGGCACTTCATTGTGAATTCCAGATAAAAATTCTGGAATTCAGAGTGCTAAAGTTACTTGCCCTGGGTACCATCTGGTGTAAAAACATTGTCTTAGGTTCACATCTAGCTGGGCCTAATTTAGAGTATGGAATGGACCTTCCTTCCTTCCCCTAATTAGACAAGTGTTCCCTTTTATACCAGCTAGATGGGGGCAGCTCTTTAAGGTTCCAGGAACAAGGCTTTGCCTCCTCGCTTCTGCCCAAATGCCACACCTGGACACATATCTCAGCTGCTTTTATTTTTTGAAAAAATAATGATTACCCAATGACCAAAGAAGAGGGAAAGAAATCAGAAAGCATGTCTCTCTTATTTAGCAAAATGAATTTTGGTTTCTGTTGACATGGTCAAACCTTTTATTTTGATTCCAGTCATTTTCTTAAACATGTACACAAGATTCTAGCTTCAGAAGACTTAGCTGTGACATCTTAATCAAGTTCTGTTGGGGATATTACATCCCCAGCCTCTTACTCCAAGAATTTGATGAGAAATATGAAAAGAATATTTGGAATAGTGGTTGATATTGCTGAATAAACATTTATTTGAGGATAGTGATGTCATTTCATGTTTAGAGGGAAGACATATTTTCCTTTAAACTTTCTCTTGTCTTTTTTAACACTCTTAGTCAATTCTTGCTACTCACTACTCATTTGTGAGCAGAACTTTTTTTTTTTTATACTTCACTCTTTGATTTGTAAGTGTCCCTATTGCCACATAAAATCACAGTGGATGCTACAGTTCAGACACTGCTCGGCAATATTGACTTCAAAATAGAAATTACTGTCTTTTTGACAAACAGTATAATAAATTATAGATTCTTGCCAAATATGTGAAGGCTGAATGTCCTTTTGTGGTTTCTAAACTGCTCTTATTGATGTTTATATTTCTTTCCATGGTGTGTCAAATACTCTCTCATGAAGGGTGGCTTTGTAATTAAGCTGTCTAAAACACAATGTGGAGAATTCCCATTTCACTGAGATGCCTTAACTTTGCAACAGCCTTATTTTCAGATTTCATTGGTTTCTGCAGGAATTATAATGCATGATATTGATGATACCGTTATTTACTTTCAAAATTACAAGATAGCCAAGCAAAGCATGAGGATTTGATAAAACATGGCTGTAATTAAGTGATGATGGCTCTGNGAGTGCCTATGTGGGCAAGACGTTTTTAATTCTGTAGTTGAAAATAGCCTTTTCTCAATGCACTGAAGAGGTGAAGCATACTCTAGCCATGGTGAAATGTCTCTGGGTGTTTCTTTACACAGTGTTGGCAAACTCTCTATACTCTTTTACAGAATTCTCTGTCCTGGGAAATGACTCGCTTTCTTACAACAATCGCGCATTCTGTTTCTCTTCTCATCTCGCCTTCTTTCTCCGTCCTAGTTCCTACAACAGCAGCCAGCACCCCTGATGCCGTCGACAAGTACCTGGAGACACCTGGTGATGAAAATGAACATGCCCATTTCCAGAAAGCCAAAGAGCGGCTGGAAGCTAAGCACCGGGAGAGAATGTCCCAGGTACAGTGGATTCCCTTCTGGAGCTTTTGTAATAGACGGAAATCTGGCCTTGCCTCTGCCTCAGTCTGTCTTTAGACATAAAGTTTAAGCTAAATGTTTTCTATGAGGACACAGACTTGTAGGATTTGGGGCTCTACCCAGTAGTGTTTAGTAAAGGCAATATACTTTAGGCTATATACCTTAAATGTGCATGGTAAATTGTATTTAAAGAATGGAAAGGTGGGGACTGTGGAGGCAGCTCAATCAGTGAACTACTGTAATTACTGTTACCCACTAAGCATGCGAATCTGAGTTTGATTCCCAGAACCCGCATTTAAAAAGCCACACCTGATGGTATATGCGTGTAATCCAGTGCTGTGGATGCAGAGACAGGCAGATCCCTGGCACTTACTAGCCAGCCAATGTAGTCTGCTTGGAGAGTTTTCCCAGTGAGATAAGCTGTTTCCCAAGAAGTATGTAGTACCACAGGAAGAACGCCCCTAAGTTTAAGCTATGCCTGCTTCCTTGTGCCAAATCCCAGCCAACTTCTTTATCTGGCTTTTATGTTCCAGTCACTAGCCACCTGTTCTGGTCATCCTGCAATGGGCATCATACCTTTAGGGAAACTTTCTGAGCCACTTTACCTCATCTTTTCTCCCCCTTCCCCTAAATGCCCTCTAAGGCTTTGCTCAGCCCTCCCTCCAACCAGTCCTGCCTGAGATTGGCTCTGGCTCTGTCCCTGTGTCCCTGGGAATCACCAGGCACTGTCTTCTTGAAATTCATCTCCTGATCTGTTGGCATCACTGTACCCGAATAACAAGAAAACCCTTATTTTAAACAGAGCTAATGATGTAGCTCAGAAAGCAGGATATGGTTACTATGTCTTTAAAGAAAACTAGCTATAATATTTATCCCTGTTCTGGAGTTTTAACATTCAGAGAATAGGGTTTTATAACCACACTAAACCAGGTTACTTTGGGCCATGAACTATAATTCACATTCTAACAGTTGCCCATGAGGAAAACCTGAAAAGTGTGTTAAACTAGAAAGCCAGCTGAATGGAACAGCCCATTGAAATCAATCCTTCCGAAAACTAGACTTTTTCACCATTTTTCATTAGAAAGGTCATTTAAGAAGGTGTGGAAAGACTGAGTGGGATTTCCTATAATTCCTTCTATAACTCAAAATTGATCTCATTTTCTGAAGCTTTCAGAGGCTTCCCTGTGACCCTTAAAACATACAGTGCTGGGCACGTGAATTGCCCACAAGTCTACAGGAACTATAACAAACACTGAGAGCCCAGCCTGATGTTTCCAGCGCTTCCCACTGCACCCTGACCCCAGCCTTGCATCTGCCTCCCATTCACCCACCGGCCTGGCTTGTCTGCAGCTGGCTGCCCCCTCATCTGGGGCTCACTTTGCTCTTGGTCATGGCTTATTTCAGGAATGTCCTCCTGCTCTTCAGCCCATCCACAGGTTCCTCTGCCTTCCATAATTTTTGAATTGGGGGACATGGTTGCTCTTACCTTTCATTTGATTCTAAAGATTTGTATAATCATTTATTCCTTGGTGATTTTTATATCTATGTCCTATGTTTCTACTACACTCTAACTCCTTTTAGTCCATATAAATTTATATGATCTATACCAACCATGTATTTCATTCTTAAACCCACCAAGTCCTTTTTTAAAATAATTTTTTAAGGCCCATGGAAATTTTTTTCACTGTATCTGAGGTATTTTTATGCAATTAAGAAAACTAGTTTCAAGTACTCTGTTAGCTTCTGACATGATATGTTGTAGAAATGAGAACCCCAGTGAGCATAGCTACTTAATCCAGAACTTAGTTCATATATTTCCAGAAGATTTTCTCCATCTTCTCATCCCAGATCTGAGATTACTTAGCTGTTTTCATCCTAGAGCAGAGAATGTGCCTACTAAATAGATTCCAGCATCACAGGTTAATAAAGCTCCTGAGCTGACATTTATCTTCATAATCTATGCAGCTGAATTCGGGGCACTTTTTGACTTTGAACTTGTCTGCCTCTTAAATCTCTACTTAGTAATAGTCATTTTCTCTGCATGACATAGCCAGGACTCTGAAGAGCTGTAAATCCTGATAGAATTGATACCTCTCTGCATACACTGAAAAACTGTTGCACAGGGATGCACAGTGCAACCTCGGAGTTCAGATCCAGAGCATTTCAAGTTTTCAAGTGTGGGGCTTTCTAACTTGATTTTCATTGTAGTTTTAAAATTAATTTTCTAGATTAGAATACAAAATAACGGACTTCATCTATTTCTGTTGCACATACAGAGGATTAGGGGAGATATTTTCATCGATGTTAATGAGAACTACGAGCTAGCCATCTGAGGATCTTGGTTGCAAGGTGACAAGCTTGTGGCAGATACAAATACACATCACAAAATAAAAGTGCTTTTATTGCTGTATTAGTTACTTCTTGATATGGCAAAACAGCCTGACAGGAGCGTCTTAAGAAAGGAACAATGTGTTTGGACTTAGAGTTCCAGGATATAGACCATAGGGATGCGATGATCATGGTAGGCACAGGAGCTTGAGGCAGCAGATCGCCTTGCATCTGCAGTCAGGAACAGAGAGCAGAGCGCACACCACTGCTCAGGTTGCTTTCTCTTTTTCCTTTAGTCCAGAACCCCCAGCCATGGCATTTAGGGTGAATCTCCCCACATCCACTAACCTAATCTAACCTAGAAAACACCCCCGCTGTCATTCCCAGAGTCCTGTTTCCATGGTGATCCTAAATCCCCGGCAAGTTGACAAGCAAGATTATTCATCACCGCTATTTACATATTTAGTCATTTTAGTGTGTGTGTAGAATTAAGTCCTTCGAAATGAAAACTCAACTGATGCTGCATTTCTTAATATATTCAGTGGCACCTTAGGAGCAGCTATTGGTACTGACACTGGACTTGACTGCTAGATATATGTCCCACTCTATAATGGTACATTGAGCCAGTAGGCTACTTGGTTTATCTTCATTCTTTATCCATTTGTTATTTTCATGGTTTTCTTAAACTTGTCTATAAAGTGAGGCTGGCCATTGACAGGGCCTGTTGTGGGGAACCAATTAAATCAGACTTTGTAGAGCCCTTCATCCAATAATGTTATCTATTGTCAGTGTAGCCCAGTGAATGCCACTGGTATAAGGGGGACCTTCTGCCTACAGTGTGTCTGTGAGTAGTCCTGTAATGATGGTGTAGGTCATGGATTTGTGAGAGTGGAAGATATTGTTAAATTATTCTGAAAAATCAATATTTGAGTTCATGTATATAGTAATGCATTTAATACATTAGCTAGGTAAATCTTAATTACTTCATGGATCTGCAACTCCAGGCAAGAAGTTCAGATTCTGAATGTTCAAGTAAGATGATAACAATGCATATATAATCTGTTTTCACACCCCATTAAGACATTTGGTTTCTATCTCAAACCAATTTTGAGATTTCTTGCCTCAGGAATTCTAGGTAGAACACCGCCAACCCAGAAACATTCTCCATACAGGAAATTGAACCTTTTCTCCTCCTGGGCTTATCTCATCTATAAAGCAAGGATAGTCTCTTTAATATCTCCTTGGTCCACCACTTTATTAACTGATAGAAACACCCAAGTACCTAGGACAATTTGTTTGTACTTTTTCCTTGTATTATGTTCTCAAAAAAACTAATTTTAAAAAAACCAACTCGGGTGCTGATTGGCTATGATGTTAGAAGCTCTTGTTTTCTTTGGAACTTTGGAGGAGTCAAGCTTTCTCCTACCTTAGACAAATACAAAGTCCTCAGGTACCTACCCTGTAAGACATTGATGTTTTGCTTGCTTCATCTTCCTTCATGAAGTTCACGTCACTGACAACACACTAGAAAAGGAAAAGGCAGCCACAGGTGATGAGAAATTAACCCTCATTTTCATTGTAGACACTATTCTGATTGGTGAGTGAGAGTCTTTCGGGGACATCGAGGTGAACATCAAGGTAGAGCACAGGACACTGGGTCGTGACACCACAGACTGGCCTGATTACTCAATTAGCCTTACCTTTTGCCACACTCAGAAGATTATAATGCATGCTTTCTTAGAGTTTCTGGGTGGATTTGCAGTCACCTTTGCTACTTGTGACTTCGGTTACTGATCAAGAGTCTACTCTCCATTTGTGCAAGGGGTGGACCTCAGGATTTCAGAGGACAGAAGTCTTCCTTCTCTTCCTGAATCATTTCTCTTTTGTGGCATTGTATTCCTACACACCATTTGAAATGTTTTCGCTTGATGTTGTAAACGCTTAAAACCAATGTGTTTAATTTATTGATGGGAGACCTCGTTTAGATAGCATAAACCTTTTACTTGGTGTTTACTCACATCGAGTACAATGACTTTCAGCCATTTCTCAAGGAAAATGAAAAGATGAACCAACCTTGTTTCAAGAGGAAGCAGTAAGCATGGACATTTCTAGTCACCATACTGCTGGCATAAATTATCTATATCCTTGTAGGAAAATTATTATTCATATAGGAATAGTCATGTGATGTGCCTTTAATAGAAAACATCTTGTACTATAATCTCTCCAGTTAAATCTGTACTTGAAAGAAGAACTGAGGGTTTTCAGTGAAGTCTTTTGTCGTCTCTGTAGGTCATGCGAGAATGGGAAGAGGCAGAACGTCAAGCAAAGAACTTGCCCAAAGCTGACAAGAAGGCTGTTATCCAGGTAGCACCCAACGCTGTCTTCACACCAGACAGGACATGCCCATACTCACTCATTGAGGGCCCCCAGGCTACCAGCGTCTGCTGGAAGCCCCGTGTTCATATTTGCATGAGCTTGGATCCTTCTCACTCCTTGTCTTAGTAATAAGTTGCTTCCTTACATTTGCTTCCGACTCTTTCAAATTAGAACTAATCACCCCAAATTTATATTGGTGCTTGCAATCTTCTTTCCATTAATGACACATCTTTTGGGTTGCCAAGAGTTCTCAGCTGTTCCAGTCCCTTGGAAAATTCAAGTGAGATTAGGAATTTAGGACTGACACCTGTCTCCAAATGACCTTATGTAAACAGAGAGACTCTCTTTGCACTAATAATTACATTAAGAAACAAATGTGTTGTGTGTGTTTTCCCTGTCAGCATTTCCAGGAGAAAGTGGAGTCTCTGGAACAGGAAGCAGCCAACGAGAGACAGCAGCTTGTAGAGACGCACATGGCCAGAGTGGAGGCCATGCTCAATGACCGCCGCCGCCTGGCCCTCGAGAATTACATCACCGCTCTGCAGGCAGTGCCTCCAAGGGTAGGTCTCAGTGAGATCTCACTTCAGGTCACAGCATCAATGGCAGTGTTCAGACACTGGGGACGGGAGGCCACATGAAAGAAGCTAGGAGAAATGCCATAAGCACCTTATTTATAGATGTGACTCGGGTGTGTTGTGTCTTAAAGGCACAGAACCACAGACCAATGTCTGCTCTCCCTCTCAACTCTTTTACCTAGTACCTTTATACAGTTTTCCATACTGCATTGTTTTTTTTTCTTTAAGCCATCATTTTTATCTTTTTTGTATATTAAGAAACAATAACACCTTTGCCTAATGTAGTCATGATTTCTCATAGTCTTATTCTCTGTTCATATTTACCATGTATTATTTTCCTTCTGCCCAAAGGACTTCCTTTATGTGTTTTCAAATGCATATAGGATGAAGTTTCAATTCTTTTGGTTAGAATGTGTATAAGCTAGTGATAGAATCCTTATATTCCTTTGAAAATACCTCAATTTTACCATTGGCTTTGAAAGATATTTTGGCTGGGTATAGAATTCTTGGTCCAGGTGATTTTCTTTTACTACTTTAATGATGATGTTTGTAATTTCCAACAGAGAATGCTTACATCTTTACAAATAGTCTTTTGTTTTGATCTGGCTGTGTTGAAGATTTTCTCTTTATCACAGTAGCTAGCTTAACAATGTAAAATGGTGGAATTCCATTATCTTTTCTGACTGTTTCTTCATCTCAAACCTAAGATCATGTCTGATACTTTCCTGCATAATTTTGTGTCTGATCATTTTTTGTTATCTATCATACACTATAAACTTTAGGTTGTTGGATGTAGTTTTATATAACTAAATATATTCAGACTTTGACCTAAACTGTGGCTAGTTTATCTGGAAGCAGTTGGACCCTGTCGTATTTCACTATTTTTAGATTTGTTAGGTGGAGTGGATCAGTTTTCTGCATGTAACTTGTTATTTCCATATTCCATCAGGATCCTTCTGAGTAGTCTACCATGAACGTTGAGTTCAAATGTGACTGCCAAGAACAACTCCTGTCTTTGTAGGACTCCAGGCACTGCTACTTGTAGTCCTCTGAGGACCTTTTTACACCCAGCCTCAGTTTCATATACCAGATGAGTGCACTGATGAGTGCCTAGCTACAGTCAGGAAGATCACTCTCATCCAATTTCTTGTAGACCACTTGGTCCTGGAAAGTCTAGCCAACTGGGTCTCGGTAGACTCCTCCCTTCTTGGAGTCCCCTGTCCAAATTCCCTACCTTGTAAGGTCTGGGAAACTTGGGGGCCTCGGGTGCTGGCCCGAGGTGAGGTGTAGGACCTTACTTTATGTGTCTCCTCTTTCTCTGGGTCCATGCTCCTTACATTGCAGAAACTGTTCCTCTTATTTAGTCCATCCATTCCTTTTCTCTGGCAGGAGAGTAAACTCTTGGTCCTTTTGATAGATGTTGGCTAGAAGTAGAAATCTGTTCACATTATGTAACTAAACTAAGAATCCACCCACTTGTGCTGATTTTCCTCACCACTCGGATCTTTCTTTCCATGTTAAGGAGCTCCTGGCATTCGTCCAGGTAGCAAGATGGCACTGACTCTGTTGTACTGATGACATCACTGTGATCTCGGGGGATGGGGTGGCTGGTTCAGGGTGACACCACTAGTGGTAGACAGGGAGAGCTGTGAGTCAGTCGCCCACTGGAATGTCTTCTCCCGGGAACGTACTTCCTCTCTGAACAAAGAGCTTTTGAAAACACAATGTCCATATTAGCATTTTATTTTCTGTGAGCAATCTCTGTCTTTCCCAGGCAGTACTTAGTGAAATTCTGGTTATGTTTCTCTGCAGATGACAAGGTCCTTGGTTACTCTTTTTTAGAGAACATGCTTTGGAGAGGAGAGTTGTAGGGTTCATGTGCCTGTGCAGTGGGTTTTGAGACAGAGCCTTCACAGGAGACACACTGTGAAATGATCCAGTCTCTCCAGTAAGATCTTGTCCGGGGAGGTTAGAGATAATAGATGAGAGATGAATGGGGTCTTCTCAGAATCTTTCAGTTGAGTCTCAGCATCAGGAAAGGCAATGACAAGCAGGGTGTGAGCCAGAGCTGCAGGTCGCATCGTTGGGGATCATTTTAGATAGCTCTTGGTGCTTACTATGGACCTGTTGATCAGGTCATGTATACTGTTTCTTTGAGGGCAGTGTTTTAAAGTGAGTTTGTTTCACTGTCAGAAAAAAAGTCAGATTGCTATTGATTAATTTGAGAATGCCTGTTAAATTTCTTAACTCTGAAATGCACATATCTCTCCTTTCAAATAAGATACGACTAAGGACACAGTCCTGAATCTTGGGGCAGAACCTCCTATGTTTGTGAAGTTACTGACTTTGTCTGAGTGCTAGTTAAAATTTTAAATTTGGCTTGGCATTGCGCTTAGCTCTGAACTTTGAAAACTTAGAAAATTCTAAATCTCTTCTTGATTGCTTTTGTGCATTTCTCCTAAAAGATATAAATGAAGAGTTTCCATTAAGTCTTGAAATTAGATCTATGAAAAAAGGTTTTTGGAGAAGCTGCTTACAACAACCACAGAGCCAGATAATATAAGGTTTTTAGAAATGTGATTTAAATATAGCACTGACTATTTGAACAGATTGGTAAAAGTAGAGGGTTTTGTTCTACTTTAAGATAGTTATATTCTTAACCCTAATCTTATTCTGAATGTTTCTCAAGCTTCATAGACAGGTCTTCCTCGGGACCAGTGGGAAATATGTGAATGTCCTATTTTTAATTAATTCAAACAGAAAATGAAGAAATTGGTTGGAAAGCTTGAGTGTTCTGTGTGTCTCTGAAAATGGTTTCATTCCCACATTCCCTCCAAAGTCACTGGTCACTTCCCTCAATGCAGAAGGTCTTCCCAGGCAGCTGTGCATAACTGTAATGCTGTGGTGCTCTGTGGCCTGTTTATATGCTAATATCTTCTTTTCTTTATCCTTTAAAATGAAAGACTTACTAGTGTTTAGGTAGGTAAAAAAAATGTGTAGCACACAATTGAAAGGTGAAGTGATATTTCACCAGTCTGCCTTAGAGAGCAGGGGGCTGGTAGAACCCCTCACAATATACATGTATACACACACACACACACACACACACACACACACACACAATTTCACACCATTCCAAGGATCATTTGATTAAATTTAACATGAATTCTAATTTAAAACCTCTCAATTATAACTGGATTCTAAGAAGTCTTCCTTTAGTTTTGTTATAT
>LZPO01108940.1:16920-33441 GCA_001675575.1 Neotoma lepida
CCAACCAACCAACCAACCAACCAACCAACCATCCATCCATCCATCCATCCATCCATCCATCCATCCATCCATCCACCCATCCATCCATCCATCCACCCATCCATCCATCTGGCCAAACAACCAGCCATCCAGCCAACCAGCGAAACAACCAACTAACCAAACAAACAAACAAATAAATAAACTGAACCCAGGTTTTCTAGTTCAGGAACTTATTTGCCGCTCTTTGTGGTACTGGTTTGGAAGCCAAGTTGGTGTTCCTTGGTGGCCAGGCTTGCATTGTGAAGAGCAGAGAGGTGGTAACATGTCCTCTTTAATTGTCTCTGGTGTCCCCTGGCCTGGCTCTTTCCCTTCCCTCTCAGTCTTCTGCTTTACCAGATAACGCAGTGGGATAACATCATGCTCTTCAGTGTTGTCCCTCCTCTCCTTTAGTGCAAGCCCAGAGCACTGGGGTCATGTATTCACTGGAGCCGACCCTGCCCATGCAGCTTGCAGGCTGAAGCTCGGAAACAGTCATCTATACCCTGGCACAGTCTCCCTCAGAGTTTAACTTACCATTTTTCCCATTTGCCTGGTCTTCCTACCAGTGTCTCAGACTACCTTTTATCCTCTCCACCTTTTCTCAGCACAGTTGAGTTTATTTAAAAGAAACTAAAACACAAAATGAAACAACAACAACAACAAAAAACCCCAAAATTATCCTATGAAGGGAGGGCCTCTGGGTC
The DNA here is from genome assembly GCA_001675575.1 of Neotoma lepida. Taxonomy (NCBI): domain Eukaryota; kingdom Metazoa; phylum Chordata; class Mammalia; order Rodentia; family Cricetidae; genus Neotoma; species Neotoma lepida. Next base: position 17,643 of record LZPO01108940.1, read on the forward strand.
AGGTGCTTTTCTAGGTGAGACAAGAGGAGATGCTGCCGACTCACACTTGTCTCTTGTGGCCAGCAAATGTGTGTAAACTGGCAGGGCAGCATCAGGGACATGGTCAGCTTGTGACCGCGGAGTAGGAAACAGTCCTTTGGCTCTCCCCATTGAAAACCAGTCCCATGGTTCTAGTGGCACATGCATTAAGCCAACACAGTACACTCTCACATTTAGTTCCAGCCCACCATGGTGAGCCCAGTGTTGGCCACACTGGTCTCCTAGGGTGGTGTGGCTCTTACAGATCTGAACAGATTTTCCAGTGGATACTGAGTCAGCATCTGTGACCAAGGTCAATGTTCATAAGAATCATTCAGACCTCAAATTTGACACTTAGAATATGGGAGGAGAATTTTCATTTTTCTTCCACTATAGAATGAACCAAACCGAAGTGTAGTTGATTTGGGAGCTCCCACAGGTGTGGTTCTACATTTCTTACGTGGCAACTCACAAACCACTGGATGAGTAACGCTGTACTAAAAGGAATTTAAGCCTGTCAGGTTAATTACACAATATTAGGTACGAAAACAAACAGTGCAACACAAAACATAGCTACATCATTATTTGCAGTAAATGTTAACTCTAAATAAGTGCAACCTGTCCACAAATGCTTGCTATAAACTAATTAAAAAAATAAAATTTGATGGATAAACATGAAAAAAAAATTCTCACTGAGAATTTTTTTTTTAAATATCAGCACTCATTTAGAGTTCGGGATTTGTGAAAGAAAGCTTTAAAAGGAGCAAACCTGATTGGCTGTGGCTGTTGCTGCGAAGGGGACACTTGTTGCAGGAGTTGTTGCTGCAGAGACAGTGGCGGACGTAGCGCTGTGCATCATGGGTACTTTCAGGAGGGGAACCATGGGAGCAATGAACAGGAGGGTGTAGCATTATGGTAAGAGAAGTGGTATTTGGCATGGTGAATATCAGAGCAGCAAGCCATCATGGGTTAAACCAGCAGATGGCATGCAATCACAATGCAAAGCAGGTAAGCATGGGAGAGAAATAAAAAGGGAAAATAGCTTATTACAAGTACAATTAAAGGAAGTCTTCAAACATAATCAGTGATTCCCAGAAAGGCCAAAGCGCACTGCTTTGATTGATGTATTTATAAACATTTTGCTTCCAATGACAGAGCCATTCCCAATTCAGAGTGTATCGTGACTGTAACAATGGTTGCTTCTCAAAATAGAAGAATTGGTAATAGCCAATGAAAGAGACTGTATGATAACCAAAGTAAACTAATCATAAATTCTAAAACACTGAAGGCTCAATAGGCCTAATTTAAGATAAGATGAACTTTGGAATTAATTGTGATTAAACTTAAAAGTTTTTTTTTTTCCAATTTGGAATCACATCTGTAAACTGGAATTTCAGTGGATTGTGTTTTATTTTGGTCAATAAACAGTGAGGAAAAAAATTGCCTTGGTGTAAATTCTAGAGCAGTTAGTATGAAGTAACCAGATTCATTTTGCCAATGTTTACTTTCTAGACTCTTACATGAAACTGCTTGGATGTCCTGAAGACAGACTTTTGCACCAAGGCCCTGAGGGTGAGAGAAGACTCCACGATCAAAGTTTCCCCTCTAAGGGAGCGTGGAGACACAGTATATATATATATACACACACAAATAAGTCAACACTCTAAAGAGATAATTAAAGCAAGAAAGTTCAGACACTTGATTTCAAAATACATCCATGTATAAATTTTTTCCAAAAATAGATACTTCTGGGAAACTCTGATAACTCTAACACACAGCAAAGAGGAGATAAAGGCACACCACTATGAACTTTAAAACACTGATGAAGTTAGCCTGCCTCTGTTTGCCTCATGCTAAACCAGATAAACTCTAAAGAGAAACAGAACACAAATCATTAAAAAGCACACTTGTACTTGTGGTTTTATGTCTCTGTAGTGATTGTTCTAGCATAAGAGGTCACATTAAAAACCAGCATTTTCTTAAATACACAAGCATAGTTTACANGTTAACTCTAAAGCCATTAGGCCTTCAGATCTACTTCCTATAGCATTTTCTACCATCTCCGAAATCAATGTCAAACAGTGAAGGCATTGTACATCATATAAAAGACAAATAAAAAAGGTTGAAACCTACCAATACTGGTAGCGGGTGTCATGCACAAAACTGACCCTGAAGTCATGCAATGGGGGCAGGGGTGGAAAAGTGGACAAAGGGAAAGAAACAGGTTAGCGGTTTAGAGTTAACATTCAGAGTGAGATTCAAGCACAACCAGAAATAAGTAGGGTTAGTGTACACAGTTTTTAGGGCCGTTCACATCGTCAGTACAGACACAGAGAGATCCGACTAACTTTAAGCCAATAAGATTCCAAGCCCACTCTCTGATTACTCTACCCTTTCTGTTCATCTAGGTCAACATGATTCTAATAAGGATGACATGTGATGGTACCACAGTGTCCTTCTTTGAAGACTTCAAAGTATTTTCCAGGCATTATCGAGTTAATCCTCGAAGGTGGAGAGTGGGTATTTTACAGATGAAAAATCTGAGGCACAGTAACTCCTCCAAGGCTGTGTGCAGTGTGAGTCAAGGGCAGGGCTGGAAGAGAGTTCCATGCTAAATTCAGGTCAAATTTGAAACTCGTTAGAGTGCACTACACTCATTGCTTCAAAAGTCTGTTTGGTGATGAAATGTGTTGTGTCAGTAGCAGTGTAAAAATAAGAACAGTGAATTAAGATTTCATAGCCTCTACATCGGAGCCCTGCCAGGTAGGGCAGGGGAATCTTAAGCTACTACTTGGATGCTAGTAATGAATATAGAAGCTCCTGAACAGAACCAGCTACATAGGTCTGGGATCTCTTCTTGCTATGAGATTCGCTGTGATGAAGGGGTGGCACTTGTCAGTGAAGTCTAATCATTCAGCAATCCGTGCCGATCTGGGACTACACAAGGACCCGGNGAGAGATTTGATAATGGTCATTTGAAGGTAACTTCTGAGGGATCAAAGAGTCTAGGAAATCTCAGATTGGTGTCTAGGTTAGTGGAGAAGGAAGGACAATGTCAGTGCTTCCTTGGGAAGAACTAGGTTATCTGTGGATGGTCTTAATGTACACACATCACCAGATTCCCACNATGAACACAGATGCCAGTCAGGAGGGTGGANAAGACGTGTTGGAGCTCTGAGGGACTTTCTGCTACTGGTTCTGTCCCTCAATGTAAGATGCAATATAAGGATCCCTGGAAATTCAGGGTCATGTGAGTAGATGTCTGAGTGGTATTTTTAATGAATGTAGGTGCATCTGCTGACGGTGTCAGAACTACCTGCTGAGATGTTAGATTCCGGCTCGGGAAACTACGTGTTTTTATTCACTTTGATAAGGACTTCTTGCCTGACCTACATTTTGACCACCCTAACATTATTAAGCTAGGAAAAGGCTTTTCAAATGGGCTACTGCTGGCTTTTTAACAGAGATGTGCCAGTACCTCCAACTTCACACTCGCACCGAGACATACAGATGTACTCACGTGCTTCAAAATCCCTTGCAGCTGATGTAATCTCTTTCTCCAACCCTATCTTTCTACTTTCCCCAAACGTCTAGAAAGTTCCCTACGTCCAGTTTCATTTCCTTGCTCCCATTTGCCCTTTAGTCCTCTCCAATTTGGTTTATTCTCACTCTCTTTTGCCCGAATTGGCAGAACACTTTTACACCTTCATTCACAATTCCAGGGCCATTTGCACTTGCCTACATCTTGTATACTAAGTCACTTTCTTCCCTTCAATTATTAGTCTGACACACACACACACACACACACACACACACACACACACACACACACTCATTTTCTAAAAGCTTGTGCTGAATTCTCTCTATATATGCTGGAGTTTTTAGATCCTGTCCTGGGTCCTTTTAATTTTTATTTCTAATCTGTGGGTCTTCCAGATGTCTTTCAACCTATACATTTCAAAGTTACCAATGAACTTATGGCTTCCACATTCTGTGTCCTGCTGGATCGCAAATCTCTTTACCCAGATGTTGTCCTGGCCTCTCCACCTGGGTTTCACAAGGGTCTCTAATGTCACATGCTAAGCTGTGCTCTTTCTCACACTGTCTCCTCCACATCTGGAAACACCTGGTGGATGTCATCACCCATGTAGCACTTCAGCTTCAATTGTTACTTGATGCCATTTTCCCTCAAGAAATGCCCAGGTCGAGCTCCCCAGTGAGCCAGCATAAGGCTGCTTCTGCCTAGCTGAGCACCTGTCTGCTTAACTGTCACTTGTGTGACTCTGAAAGTCCCGTGCCAACATCTGGCTTCCCTGCTTCCTTCCTACTCCTGGTCCCACTCTGCTAGAGCCACCACACTTCCGGGAAGGATGTGCTGGCCTCTGTTGCTTTGAGGATGGAGGCCNTTCTAGCCTAGACCATGACTACCTCCCTACTGCATCCCTCTCCATGGGACCAGGGTCTTTCTGGATGGCCCTTCATTGATTTCAACTGAACACACCATACTTTTAATCTATTTTGGGGCTTTCCCCAGCTGTTCCCCTCCTCCTATCTAGAAGTCTCTTTAGCCACTTCTTTCATCTCTCATGTGTCAAAGTATGTGTTATTTCTTCAGGAAATAATTTCATTCTTAATTTTCCCACCTCCCCCCCTGGCATCTAAGTCAGTTTCTATTTTAATTTCTATTTAATTATTTGAACTCCTTGCTTTTACATTCATAGTACTCTAAATTTTAACAACCTATTTATATGAATGCTTAGCATCTTTCTCTCTCATTCTGCTGTGAACTCAGAAGGGCAGAGACCATGTTTGACAAGGTGTATGGGCATCTTGGGGTACCTCTGTGTGGCATCAATGTTCCAGCCAGCAGTAAGAAGTGCTTTGGGAGAAATTTGTTCCTGAAAGGGCTTGTGTATAAAATATCCAATTTAAAAGTCAACCATGTCAGATTTCAAAGTTACTTCTGTAAAATCCCCTTTTCTTCAGTACTCTGTAGTGAATAGGCTTTCTTCAAAATCTCCTGGGTCACTTGTGAGTAGACAATGGTGTGAACTACCAGAAGCAGCTCCTGCACCACATGGGACTTGCACAGTGTCGTTCTGGCTTGTGTCCTGGATTTGGGACCGCTTGATCATGCTTCTTCACTGGGCCCCTCTCTCTACCGGCCAAGAATTATTTGAACATGGGAAGTATGGGGCTTCTGCCTGTGAACTGCTCTCTTTATGCTGAATTCTGGTCCTACTCTGCTTCGTAAGCCACATTCCTACTTTTCACCCCTGCCCTACCCTCTGCTCTTCCCACAGGTCCTGTGAGTACTTTGTGCTATTACTACAGCGAATGATGCTCTCTTCTTCAGACCTCCTCTTGCCATACCTGCCCATATGCTTTTCCTCTAATGGTAAAATCTTACTCCTTTTTCAGAGTCCTTAGCAAATGTCTCCTGCTTTGGAAAATAATCTTCCTTCTCTGCATTGTGTGTGCCACTGCCTGCTGAATATGAACTCCTTGCCTCTCTCTCTTTCATCCTTGAGCCCATGCTCAAACCCCAGCTCATCTATCATACCGTGGACTCTGGTTTCTACCCATTTGCATTCTCTCTGCGGGTCTGCAATCCAGACCATAGCATGTGTCCAAGGAATGCTTGCTGAACTGAATGGAATCCATACGTTCTGACTTTAGAAAGACAGTTTCCACCCATTATGAACAATCCTTTTACAAGTGTGTGAAAACTTTATGTAACATGTGTGGTTTCTCATTCCTGGGCAATGCCTGGCCTAGAACCTTCCATATGTACTTCCAACGCAATGAAATATTTCAAGGAGAATGAAGGAAGGGCTGCACTGCCCCTGCTGTGACCAGCGGGGCATGTCACCAGGATGCCAATGCTATGGAGAAGGCCTTCTCAAACATTTGCTTCCTTCATTGCACAGATACTGCAAGTTTCTGTGAGCCAGCACTACCTGGAAACCTCTTACTTTTACATGCCATTTTGTAGTGTAAACACAGCCTCAGTTTTTCCATCTGCAAAATGCAAATAACTGTTCGCCATCAATAGAACTGTGACATCTTGATGAACAATGACAACGTCTATAGGAACACTCACAGCAACTCGGAGCAAACTTGTCACAGAGATGCCAGAAGCTATTCATGACACTGCGGCTTCTGAGACCATGCGTGATTTTGCCACTTTCCTACCACAGCAAATGAAATGTGTAACTTCTTGTTTAAAACAACCCCTTTGAGGAAAAAACAACAACAACAAAAAAAAACAAAGAAGAAATATCCCACCCACTAGAATGTGCCAGGGTACCAGCCAAGGTGGTAATTATCTCACTATGGTTGTGGGGAAGAAGCCCACACCCTGTGTGACATTTTACATTAAAATCTTTACAGCCTGGAGGCACATCTTCTAAAATCCAAATTCACGTTGTGTCAATGGGAGGATTTTAGTACATATCAAAGCTTTACTATGGATAGCCTTTCAATGCAGGGTCATCTCCAAGAGGACACACAAAAAAATGCCTTTGATCCATCTCTGTGATAATTGCTTATGTAAAACATTAGCACAAAGATTTTTTTAAAAAAATGTTTGTTAAAAATAACAGGTTAACCATCTGCTAAAAATTACCATATAACATCATCACCTAATCAGCAGAGGTTTAAAAACAATCAGGATAAATCTTGAATGATTATTACCACTGTCACAAAGTTGAAAACATGGTTTATAAGAAATGTATCCTGAAACAAACAAACAAACCAAAAAAACCTACTATAACCATGGAAATTTCTGCTATGCATTTAATTGGTAGAGAACTTAAATATTAATTTTATTTTAATAAAATTATTTTCTATTCTACAACTGCTGAGAAGTGTGATGAATTTCTTGGGAGTTCAGATACCACTCCAATACACAAAATTTACATGATTATTCACTGTGATCTTTATAGCATACAGCAAATATGCTATAAACAACTGTAATTCACAGAACTGAGTGGGCTACAGCCCATCCCTTGGCTTCCAAAGGCTACAGGTTGCCCACACAGTTGAGCTGTTCCTAGGGACTCCACTAGAGGGCGGGCATACACAAACCCAGCTCACAGGGACTACTCATTCATCATTTACATGTTTCTTCCAGAGGAATCAAGTTATTGCCTAAGCTATGCTATTCACCCTTGCTTGGGAAATACTTCAAGTGAGGAAGCTTTTGATGATTTAGCCAACCAGTCATTACTGTTTTCGAGTATTTCATATGCCTTAGAAGGCTGCTGAGAACTTTGTAAGGGTCAGCTCAGGGTCTCCCTGGTGCTCCCAGCAGATGCTAGTGTCTGTAATGACCCATTCTTCAGAAACAGACTTGCTTTTCATATTTTTCCATTCAGTAATTTTTTTCTCTCTTAAAATATATAGCGGCCACAAGGTCTACAATGAGACACTTGTAGTAACATACAGGACCCTCAGGTGAGCTAACCTTCTGGTAATTATGTTATTTCAGGTGGTTTACAATCACAAACATGGCTAAGCTAGAACAGCATGGAATGCCACTAATTAATGCTGCAATAGGGTAAAAAATGAAGGTATTTTAAGACAGATTCAGAACTCAGGCACTTTCTAAAATAGTGCATCTATATTAATATAAATATAGTTTATAAGTTACTAATTCATTTAAAATACTAACTCATATAGGTTACTTTTAATTTATAGTTTTTGTACAAAGACTATTACTGAAATACAATCTAGCTACCTCAAATCCTAGCTGCTCCTCATATGCCATGGAATCTAAGGAGACTAATATATCCAATTATATAGATTAGTGACAATGTCTACTTGTTGTCATGGGATGACAAATTTTCACTTGGAAAAACTCAATAGATGTTCTTCCCAACAAGGTTTAAGTCACCTGTTTCTAACAGAGACTAAAAGGTAAAAACTGGTCAAATGAAGATGACCATGTTTGTGAGGGTGTGTGGGGGTGTGCGTGTAGCTGTGTCTGAAGTCACTGAATTGGGTGAAGTATGAGGGAGGAGAATTAGAGCGGATACGTGTTACACTGTTTTTCTTCACCTCAATTGATTTTTTTCATGCCACTTCAAAAATTTCCACTTTAATCTGATTTTGGGGAGAAGTCTATATAGGCCATGTGGGAGCCAGTGGGTGGTAAAATGTTATGTAAGCTGGACCAGGCATTAGGACACCAGGCCTGGCATTTGGGTCACTTGTGCCACCTTGGAAAGTCACTTCTCATTATTATGGGGGGGCCTCAGTTTTCTCATTTGTAAAACAGTCAACTGGATGAGGAATTCATGAAGACCTTTCGCCTGTGAGACCCTGTGGTTAACAGATGGTCTCCAGCGAGTGGTAGGCTAAGGGATGGTAGCCCCTCCTCTCATCACTCATTGGCTCAGAAATGGAAGACAAGCACTCCAAATACTTGTGAACTTGGTGAAAGTTGAGAAAGATGGAGAGAGAGAGATAGAATGAATATAAAAATATGAGTAGAGGATTACTTTAATTTNAATAGCCTTAGACTTTTTAGTGCTCTGAATAGAAGCAGGGAAAAAAAGGTTAGTATTTATTGGAATTTATATTTTTAGGTCATAGAGTGTTAAGGACAAATCTCAATTATCTAAAAAAAAATCTGACATAAACTATTTTACAGGCCTTGGGTAAATGGAAGAAACACAAAGCTTTAACTGCTCCCTGTGTCTCAGGTTAAATCCCATCCAACATTTGACTTTAGAATCCTAACTGCCTTTAGCTATCAAAGCAAGTCAATAGGTCTAGACAGCTAGGGCTGTGGTGGGGTCAGGCTGTCTTTGCACCTTCTAAATGCCACCAAACAGCTTAAAGAAATGAGAAGAAAGCACATGACCGGAAGGACACAGGACNCAGACGTGGACGGTAAGGGCACGTACCTGTGGGGATAAATGCCGTGTGTTGCTGCAGTTGTGCGCTGGTCAGAGCCTGCTGGTAATGCAAGACACTGGGGTTGAAGACCGTGCTGGCACCGTTACTCTTCTCGAGCGCTTGTCTCTTTGGTAGAGGATGAAGAGCACCAGGGGGGAAGGCCTAGAAGGGAAGAAGTTGATAGGATGTGTCCAACTTAAAGCACACACGTGTTCCATGTCCACAGAGATCATCATTGGCAACATTCTTTTTTTTTCTTTCTTTCTTTAAAAAATGACAGCTAAAGAGATGCCTCTGCCATGCACCTTAATTTAAACAGCGGCAATGTCGAATGAGTGAGAATTTGTTACTGAGAGCGAAAGCATGAATTCTGTAACCCAAAAACAGGAGCATCTCAACTAAGGAAAAGAAAAACTACCAAGCAACAACAATGGAAAAAAAATGGCTTCAGCTTTTAAAACAGGTTAAACTACTCTAAGGGGGAGAAAGGAGCATTTGCGTTATTATTAATATCTATTCTTTAACTGAATGGCAATTTCTTGAATTTAAAGGTTAATAAGAATTATAATGAGCATTTTTCTGAGCCACATAATTTAAATTTGCTTCACTCATTTAGAAAAGGTATTAAATTTTGTTAGGATTAATTTTATTTCCCAGATTACATATGCAAATGAGATGACTAAACACCTTATTGAATTTCCTCCATTTTAAAATTAATAATAATGATTGGCTGCAACCAGTATTTTACATACAAATCTCAGCTGGTTCTCTGAAAAGCTACATGCAAAGCGAAAGGTGAAAGGTCAAAGTACCAGGTCTACAGTTGCTTCGAGAGGTCGCTTCAGTGCTTTGGCAGTCGACTGAGTCTTTTAATAACAGGCAGCGAGCACATGATGGCAGTGGGCCAATGGGATTCAAGCGAATTAACATACAGGTAAACAGCAAGCAGAGGTGCATCATGGGAACGGCATTGCATTGTGGATAGGTGAGAAGGAAAAAAATATTCTGAATGCAATATACAACGTACAAAACACTAGGCATGCACAACAACAAAAATGTTCTCTAAAGAAATGAATATTACACCTTAAATTAGTATTGAAGCAAAAATGCATCTACTATACCTTAGTTAAAAGCATATAAGAGAGTAAAATATAGATGTTTGAAATTCAGGAAAGTATATTAAAACAGCAGCTGCATACACACCATAAGCACTTTTTTATATTGCTTCAGGGGGGAAAATGCAAAACTTGTAAGGACCACAGGGCTGAAGAACATCTGATAAGTTAGCTTGGATATAAATAATGAAGAAATAAAGTACATCCCAACTTGAAAAATCTTCATTTAGGTATGTTTTAATTCAGATCTAACCTAACAAAATGAAGTGGCAAACTGAGACAAAAAAAATTCAGGCAAAAAATATTCAAACACAAGATTATTTAGGCAAAACAGTTTGGGTTTGGGTCATTATTTTTTGGCTGAATCACGTGGGTAATTGTCTCAGTTCTTTTCTTCACTCTGCTAGTGTGGGTCTCATGTGGACTAACGTCCCAAACCTAGTGTGATTTGAATTTAAAAGGAATGTTCCAAATTTTTCACTTTCACTCTACTTTGTTTCTAGTTACTAACTTATCATCCGTTCTGTTTCTACTACATTTGAAATTATAATTCATTTCAAACAACTTACCGGGTTAGACTAAGAAAATACCCTTTAAAAAGGCATTTTGTGTCCTTGGGTACTAAAACAACTTCTCTTTATCAATACTATTTGTACTCTTAGCTATGATCAGTGATCAAACTGGTTAATGACAAGTGGGACCTTCACTAGGACAAGCAGTTAAAATAGCAGGAAACTGCTTTCAGAAGAGAAGCAAACCTTTAACTTAAAACCATACTTTTGGGAAGACAGTTTCATTTAAACAACCAAGGCATTATTGAATCTGGACTGATTTAGGCCACAATGAAAAAATTTCCTCGTTCTGGTTAATTGTTAAAAGATAGAAAAATTCTATGGAAGGATCCTGTGAAAATAAAGAAATCCAGGGAGCAGCTTCAATGCAAATGGGAACAATGAAATATCCCCCTTTATGGCTGGCACAATAGGTAAATCCCCAAGGTATATCTGATAGAATTCACTGTCTGAAGTTCTATGGGAGAATGATAGTATTTGAAATGAAAGGAGATGGTGCTGTGCCCTCAAGATGGGAACACTTAATGATATTTTCTTTGGCAAATGCAGGGTTGTTCATCAAGTGATGATTCAGGATTAAAAACGTGAGAGAGGTAGCTTAGGAGCTATGGAACTTGGAGAAAGAAACTAGACATAAAATGGGAAGAACTGTGGGCAGAGAATGGCCCACAGTGAACAGAATGTTCTGGAAGGCAGTTTGGATAAAGGCCATCAAATAACAGGAAATTGGTTTTTTTCAAAATAAAACTGAATATTGCAAATAAAAACAGCTCAAGCTCTTGGATACTCCTTTTTGTTTTTGAGACAAGGTCTTACTTTGTAGCCCAGACTGGCCTTGAACTCACAGCAATTTTCCTGCATCAGCCTCCAGAATGTTGGGATTAAAAGCATGAGCCTCAATGCCTAGCAACTCCCGGATATTATTAAATATAAGTAGAACACCATGATTCCATTTTGGTTAAAATCTTTCATCCCTGTACAGTTTCACATTGTTAACTAATGCAGGGTCTGTATTTTTTTCATTTATTTTTATTTATTTGTGTGTGCACCTGTACGTGTACGCAAGATGAACCATGTGTGGAGACAGTTCTCCTTTCAGCATGTAGGTCCCAGTGACTGAACTCCGGTCATCAGGCTTGGCAGTAAATGACTTTACTCATTGGGCCTTCTTGTTGGCCTTAAGAGCTTGCTGTGGTTTTTGAGCCTCAACTGATCTTGATTCACTAAAGAGGGCTACACGGCTGTTCTCCCAAGCCACACTGTGACAACATGAGCGATGCTCACCAGCTGGCTGAATCCAAAGTCTTCTGTCCTCAGCTTTCAGCCTCAGTTTCCCACTTTCCCAGTCCTTGAAGCTCCTAGTGGGCGGGTCTTTTGATGAGTCTATGAGTCTCTAGAGGCTGGTGCTCAGGGACACACTTTTGACTTAACAGAGCAGCCTTTAGTGAGTTCTCCAAGTAGAGTAAGTCATGTCAACTATTTTTTTTAGGGCAGGCATATGGAAGCTGATGCCATTTTTTTTCCCTTTCCCCCCTTTATTTATTTATGGTAGTTGAAACCTAATTTTTAGAGGTTAGAGTGACTTAGGAGCTAAAGAAGCCGAGAAATGTGAAGTGAGGATAGTGACATGTCTCCTTTTTCCACTGCACAATGTATTTCCTGAATTAGACGCAAATATCTTCTAAGGTACACTGAGGTTTTGAAGTATTAAGGTTTTCATCCATATTAAAGCTTTATGTAGATTATAATGTGAAGCGCACAGATAGAAAAAATATATTTAAAATCTGTGCAGATGAATAGCCATGTCACCACTTTCTGGCACACATGTGCTGGTCCAGGTAAGACTGACTGATTGCTGGCATGTTTACCTGCACTGGATGATTGGTCAACCTTCAGGCTTAGACCTGACCTTATGGGTGGCGGAGCCCAGTGGGTGTTAGGAGCCCATTCAGTACCGGTGCAAGAAGGGTCGGTTTAACTATAACTATACTTTATACCAGATACTTGGGCTCTATTCTTGTCTGTATTATTGATCCTCTGGCCTTAGGGGTGCCTCCAGCTGGTCTGAACGGATGGACGCATACGACAAGACTTTGTGTGAAGCTGAGATTTCTTTTTCAAAGTCAAGGAACCATCCCATTTCAGGTCAAGGTGAGAAGAACAATCATCCAGGCCAGCATTACAGGGGAGGACCAAACCCAGGGGGCCAGAGACCCTGCAAGAACAATCAGAAGTGCTGATGACTGGTTTCATAAAATGCATGAGAAGCGGATGCGGATGAGAAGCAGGGGCTCCGAGTTCCTGTGTGTGTTCTCTGGGACAATTGAAACTTATCTGGCGGATGGCAGCTTGTCCTGTTTCCTTTCACAAACTAATTCTTTCCATTGTCACTCCATTTTGGTTTATGTGAACAAAGACTATACATGAAGATCAAACACCCTTTGTGTTAAAACTACCGAAGAGTACCTCCGACTAGCTTATTCTCATATTTGAAAAATTCTGGGGAGAGTGATGCTTATGTTTTGAGAGGTATTATAAAAGAATAAGGTTCAAACGGAGATAAATGTTGCTTCTTTTTGAGGGTCGGAGATATAAATTCTTTCTTAAGGTCTGATTATTTCAAATAAGGGGGAAAAGTCCCTGAACAAGAATAAGAAAATTCACCATGGAAGTGTGCTGTTTTCAGCCAAGGAAGTCAGGTGAATGGAATGTTAACATCTTCTACTGCAACCAGGATTCCCATTTGTCCTTCTAAAAAAGGAAATAGAGTAATAGTCCTTCTGCAGTGTTCTGGCTAATCGCGCCTGTAAGGTTTATCAAACGGTACCCAGGCTGGTTTCAAATGAGCCTCTCATGTCAACTACAAAGACATGACAGATGCAATAATCTTCCTGTCATTGTCAGAAAGGTGCTGGATTTGTTCTGAGACTACATCGCTTTTGGTTGCCTAGGAAGATGCTTCAGGATCCTGTGACTTCTCAGCACTCCAAATTTGGGCATGGTGTAACAATCCAAGAAACTATGGTAACTGGTTCTCACAGCATCTACTGTGAGATGCATTCTGATAAGCTTACGTGAGAATGTGGAGGAGGGCATGTGGCAGAGCTCAGCTATGGCTTCAGACTGTGAGGCTGAGGGATGACCTATTTGGGTGAATGGGCATATCCACTCATATTCCCACCACCCCAGGTCACCTGCCATTGACATAGATTAGGTACATTGCTCCTTCAGTGACTGAAGTGGTACTGATTGTGTATATTGGAACTCCTACTTCCAGGAAACAGGCAGATATAACCAGAGCTTGGATAAAATCAGGCTGAGCACGGTAGTCACTGTGGCTATCATGTTTTCAATGTTCACAGGTATTTGAATTAGAGGGACAAACACTTCCATCTTCATCTCCAAAGCTTATCATGTCTTATGCTGAAGTGGCCACTATGACCCAGGATAATCGGCTCCTATCACTTTGACCACAGAGATAGCCACAAAGATGACAAAGTGGCAATGATTTTTCCCCTTAATGAGAGCCTGTGTCGAAAATATTGTTTTCTCTGACATCAGATGTAGGAAAGTGTCCCTANAGATGTCTCAAACCATGGGCTGTGTCATGGGGAGAAATTGGCCTTGGAAAGTAGAACTGACATGCTAAGGGGAACTGAAGGTGAGAAAGAGAGGCAGAGCTGCTAGCTGCTCACAACCCTAACATTCCCACGCCCCGCTTGCCTTCTCTCTTCCTTGGAGGTGTTACATAATGCAGAAAAGTCATTGGTCAATAAACGTGAGCATTTAAGCCAAGTCATTTGAGCATTGTCTCAATATCAGAGTCCCAGTTAGCCCAGGGAGTACCCTAAGTACCTAGTGTGGCTTCTAAATTGAATGACCTGGAGAAACATGGCCTTAATGATCAAGAGTCAACACTAAGAGTACTGAGTGGAGTTGGTCTGAAAAAGTGACTACATAGGAGACCTGCATGGAGTAAGATATTCACTGAGTAGATGGAAACAGAGTCCCTACACTTGATAGACATGTAAAGGACACATTTGCTCTAAAAATAATTCGCTTTTCATATACATTGAATTATTTGTGCCTCCTCCCTGTTCCCAAGTATAATGAGTTTTAGAGTTCTAGATTTCACTAGAGCTCGTAATGGGAGCATTTCTCCCTCATGTGGGTACACTTGGCTCCACATGGGCAGGGGCTTACACACTCAGACGACTGTCTGAAGACATAAGAAAGGAAAGAACACGTGACACTACAGAGACAAAGTCTGAGAAAACCCCCCAGCAAGGTAGAGGAAAGATACACTTTGAAAGGTGCTTGGAGCTCAGACTATCAAGACCACCTAGGACAGGTCTGACCCTTCATAAACACACACGTGAGTGGCGAGGAGGTGTTCAGATGTGGCAGGCCCTCTTACATCTTGGTTGCTCATCACTGTGAGACTGTATCTGCTAGGCTAGAAAGCACTCTTAAACAACTTTTTAAAGATTTATTTCTATTTTGTATGTAAGCGTGTTTGACCCGCATGTATGTCTGTGCATCACTTGTCCACAGTGTCCATGGAGACCAGAAGAGGGTGAAGGGTGCACTGGAATGGGACTTACAGATAACTGTGAACCATGTGGGTGCTTGGGATAGAACTTGAGTGCTCTTAAACACTGAGTCATCTCTCCAGCACTTACACCACACGTTCAGGTGATCCCTTTCACCTCTGAAGTCCTATCTATTCTTTCTTAGGAAGGACTGGCCTCCGTGTTCTTCCTACCCCATGAGCCCACCATGCTCTCTCTTCTGTGTTTGAGAAGCACTGTTGCTCACACTTATACATGCCAAGCTCCTTGAGGGCAAAGCAACCAGCCGCCCTTATTTACTCTTCCCAGCAGGTGCTCCATGGCTGGCAGGCTTCTAAATGTTTCCTATGAATGGATGCACTGTGCCCACTGTGCATTAAAACAGACTTTTGATGAGGCAGATGTCTCACTTTAAAGTAAATCACCAGAAATGGCTGCAACCTAGCACCATGGTTCTCAGCTGTGGGTGTGCACTGGCGTTGAGTCACCTGGAAGCTTTGGAGGGCATGTCCCTGGTCCCTGTCCAGACCACAGCACTCCAACAAGCTGCTTTGGGGTTAAGATCAATGTTAGATCCTTTCGAACCATCCACTTGAATCCTCAATATAGCCAACATTGG
>LZPO01108941.1:0-10420 GCA_001675575.1 Neotoma lepida
AAAGTAAACATCTCACTGAACAGAACATTAATAACTTAAGTTTATAAATGAGAACATGCCACATAGTTAGTATGGAGTTATGGTATCCCAAGAATTCAGTTACTGAAAGCACATGACTTTGCTATGCTCTAGTAAAAGAAGTTGTGGTTGATATATTATGCACCCTAATAAAAGCTTTCCTGGGGTCAGAGAACAGAACAGTCACTAGATTAGACATAGAAGCCAGAAAATGGTGGCATACACGCCTGTAATCCCAACACTTGNGGTCCCATGTCTTCGCTTGGGAAGGACATACGCCTTTAATCCAGGAAATAATGGCAGGAAGCAGAAAGGTATATAAGATGTGAGGACTNGGAACTAGAGGCTTTTAAGCTTTGAGGCTTTTAGCAGTAGTTCAGCTGAGATCCATTCCAGGAAGGACTCGAAGCTTTCAATCTGAGGAAACAAGAGCAGCTGAGGAGTTGGCAAGGTGAGGTTGGCTATGGCTTGTTCTGCTTCTCTGATCTTTTAGCATTCACTCCAATATCTGCCTCCAGTTTTTTTTTATTAATAAGACCCTTTAAGTTTCATTTTATAAGAATTTCTAGAGATTCGGACAGTACTTGCAAGATCACTGTTCCCTCCAGAGGTCTAGTAGGTTTTCAAGACATGCATGCTTGGTGGAAAAATAAAAGCCTGGGTAAAATGTGCTGGTGCAGAGCTGTACTACTGAACTCATGAAAGTTGAGTCCACAAGATCAGAAGTTCAAGGCAAGCCTGTGCTACAGAATAAAATCATGTCTTGATGTTTTTTTAGTTCTTATATAGGCATAACAATTTTAAAAGGTTTTTATTGAAATTTAATTTCAAATTAACCTGAAATGTTGGTCTTCTATAGTTATTTACCAAATAGTAAACTTGATAAATGTAGAGAGTTGTAAGGTTGCTACACTAAATATGTAAAACCTCCACAAATTAATTTTTTAAATGCTTAAGTTATGAAGCTACTCTGTGTGTCTTTTCCCTTTGATCATTACTTCCATGTGTCTTTGTCTATGCTGCAGAGAAGGAGTTTCTCTTTTGTNCTGGTGACACGTGGCTCCTGCTGAGCTTTACCCAGAGGTCCCAGTGCTGTCTGGGTGGANATTTTTTAGCTAATGTTACATGTTCCAGCCTCTGTCCTGGAAAAGTTACCTGTGAATGCCAGATACCTCAGATTCATCTGGTCAGCTTACTACTCAGAGGCCCACAGTGACACTACAGGCTAACCACATCACAGGCCAATCATACCACAGGAGCTCCCTTCTTCCTTCCCTCCCTGATTTCCTTCCTTCCATTGTTTTCCGTTTCTTTTTTATTCTTTCTTTATTCTCTGAAAGTTTCTACAAGGTTCACTCCTGCAGTTTCCCATCTTTCACTGCTGCACAAATCCTAATTGGTCTTATTAATAAAAACCTGGAGCCAGATATCAGGGTAAATGCTGAAAAATCAGAGGAAACAAGCTACAGCTACTTCTCACCTCACCAACTCCTCAAACAAAAGAGGAAGATCCTGTCTCCACGAATCCTCAGACTGAATGCTCCTGAGTCCTCAGGNGANAGGGCACTGAACTCCTGTCTCCTCCTGCCTTATATCCCTTTCTCTGCCCAGCCATATCACTTCCTGTCTCAACCTTCCTAGTGCTGGATTAAAGGCATGTGACTCCCAAGTACTGGGATTAAAGGTGTGAGCCATCACTGCCTGGTTCTGTTTCTGTTTTAGACTGGAATAGTCTAAAAGAGTAGTCCAGGGTGGACTTGAACTCAAAGAGATCCATTTACCTCTGCCTCCTAAGTGCTAGGATTAAAGGTGTGTGCCACCACAGCCTGGCCTCTATGGCTAATTCTGTGGCTGGCTCTGCCCTCTCATCTTCAGACAAGCTTTATTTGTTAGAGCATATACAAAATATCACCACATTTCACTTCTCACTAACTAATCCTCTGGGTATTTGACTGACCCATATCTATGCTGTGTTTGCCACCTGTGTGGAGATGAACTATATGGAACACTGGACTCCTTATCTTTCTCTTCCTGCGCTCTAACTTCTGTTGGTACTTATCTAAAGAATGGCACCTGGCAGCCAAATGCAGAGAAGCAATGGAACACCCTTCCCATTTTCCTGCCTCGTCACTCCTTACCCAGGACTCTCACAATCCTGTTNAAACTTCTACCTTAATATCACTTGAATCTGTCTTCTTTCCCTATCCAAGCACCCTTTCCTCAGTGTTAGGATCTTTTACCCAGAGGAAGGCACGGTGTCCCNTCCAGTGTGACTGTGTTTCCTCCCGGATTTCTCCACTTACTTCTCANCATTACAGATGCCCATCTGCCTTCTGTCCTGAAAACCCTGAAACAGTTACCCATTGCTCTCTGGATAAAATAAATGACAGGATCTTCAAGACCAGATGTGGTCTGTAATGACCAGAAGAAGCTTCAGTTTAATTGGCAGTCATATGGCACCCTTCTGTCCTTTTCCTTGAAGGGTGTAGGAAGGGACTACAGATCTCANCTAACTGTGAGCCATAACAGCAAAGAATCACTTATTTGGAAAAAACGAATTGCTCTGGAAGTAAGAATGTAGTTTTGGCACAGGTTAACAGCCCCAACTATCAAAGCTTATTGATTTTTTCTTCTGGGTGCCTTTGCTAGGGTTGTATAATCTTGTCTTTGTGTAATTTTTTATAATTTAGTCTCTGCTTTATCTTGAAGCCAATCATTTTTTTCCAGGAGCAACATCTTCCTCTTAGACATAAATTTTCAATTTACATTTTCCAACTTTCTTTTTTCTTTTGGAGATCGACTGCTAATATTCTTGGACTATTTCTCCCCATATTTATGAGGTTTCCTGTGACCCTGGAGATATACAGCCACCTTGCCTTGTCTGAACCTCTATAGAATTTATACTTGGCTCTGGATCCTTTTGATACTCACTTGTTTTTCCAATTCTTCATTGTTTTGTGCTCATTTGGCTAGCAGTGTCTTGTGTGTTATTAGTTATATACAATGTGGTCAGTACATTTGTTTGATAAATGAATGTTTTCTATAAGCTGAGGAAAAAAGATACCCAGGAAAAGAACATCTTAGTAAAGATAATATCACAAGGCCTTAGTTTTCGAACTACAGATGGAAAAAAACACTTAGAAGAACAATGCAACAATTTATCAGTTAATTAAATTCTGAAATTAATTATTTTTATATGCATGCAATGTCCCTGCTCCTATTCCAAGTTCAAGTATATGAATGTCAATGCTGAATTCCAATTGAGCCTTNGTGAATGAGTAACTAGCTCAAGGTCAGAGGAAGATTAAACATGCTGCTTGTGAGATTCTAACTTAGTATCCTGGAAGTTGTAGCAATGACTAAAGGTCACTGGAGCATCCCAGAAGTTGCATGATTTCAGCTTCTGGGAATATGATCCTATGTCATAATGCCACTCTTAGAGNTGCTTGTTTTGAAACTTAGGAGCTACATAACCTTAGGAAATAAAATCCCTTCCCAGAAGTTTCACCTAAAGCTCAGAAGAATAACATAATAATAACAAGCTATAAGAATTTTTATATCAATACTGACAGAAAAATCTGTTTTTAAGTGACAAGAACCTGTGCATAATATATCCGAAACCATGCTTTCATTTACTAGGCATTTTTGTATCCATTTAAATAAGCTAAGATTGATTAACTTTTTTTTTCATGAAATTGAGTGGTCTTCAACTAGGAAGTGTCATAGAACTAGTATGTATAGACTCATACTTGTGTACAAGTGTATTTTTGTATGTGCAAACTGTGGTCTCGANGTCTACTCAACATTGTTGATATTTTAAGAGTACCATTAAGGATGTAGTTACGGTTAATACNCNAAACATCCCCCAAAAGCTCATGTGTTGAAATCTTTGTCCATATCTCATGGTGTTATTGAGTTATGATGGGGACTACTTAGAGAAAGTAGGTTATTGAGAGTGATTTCCTTGATAAATATATTAGATTCTCAGCCCTTCTTTCCCTGTGAGCATATGTAAGATGAACAGCTTTTCTATCACATGTGCTCTCACCGTGATGTTGTTCCTTGCCACAGGAGCAAAGTGATTGAAGGAGTGGGCAACCAATGATTGATCTAGCCTAAAACCCATGCCAGGAGAGTAAGCCCACTCCTGATACTGCCTAATGATATTCTGCTATACTCATAGATTGGTGCCTAGCNCAATTTTCATCAGAAAGGCTTCAGCCAGCAACTGATGGAAACAGATGCAGACCCACAGCCAAACATCAGGCAGTGGTCATGGAATCCTGTAGAGGAGGGGGAGGAAGGATTTTAGGAGCCAGAGGAGTTAAGAACACCACAAGAAAACCCACAAAATCAGCTAACCTGGGCTTATAGGAGCTCACAAAGTCTGAACCAACAACAAGGGAGCTTGCTTGGGACTGACCTNGGCACTATGCATGTATGTTACAGTTGTGTAGCTTCGTCCTCTTGTGAGACTCCTAAGAGTGGGAGCGAGTCTGTCTCTCACTCTTTTAGTTGCTTTTGGGACCCTACTTCTCATACTGGGTCTCCTTACCCAGCCTTAATACATGGGGAAGTGCTTAGTCTTACTACAACTTGATATGCCATGTTTTGTTGGTATCCATGGGAGACTTGCCCTTTCCTGAACAGAAACAGAGAAGTGGATTGTGGGGGTGGGGGTATGAGCAGAGGGGAGGATGGGAGGAGGGACTTGGTAGAGAGGTGGAAGAGGAAACTATGGCTGGATGTAAAAAGAATTTCTCTTTGAAATACTTGAAATATCTTTAAAAATTCATAATATAAAATATACAAAAGCCTTTCTGAAATATCCAGANTCTCTCTAAAATATCCCAAATATCTCAACTGTGGGTTCCTGTAAAATCAAAAACAAGTTAAATATTCTTATTCTACAAAGTATGAATGAAGACCTGGTNACATTCAAACTAAAACAAAATCAAAGTCTAACAGAGNGAAGCACAGTGGCAGATACCTGGGACTCAGATCTACAAAGAGCCTAGGAATCTCTCATTCTCCGAGTCTGCCATCAATAGCCCATGAAGCTTGTCCCATAGGTATATGCTGCCTCCACTCCACATCTGCTGCACTTCTTGGTGGTTGTCTCATGATGTTGGAATCTCCAATATGATGAGGCCTTCACTGAACCTGGGTTGCATCTTCACCATTAACCCCTCCTTTGTTCTCTTCAGGGACTCTNGCCCTATCATATCCCTCATAGTCAATTCATAAGGTGGACATATTTTTTTTCAATGTCAATAAGGTAATATACTGTTTCTNAGTCTAACCACTCCATCCCCTTAGGAACTTCTCAGTTTGATCACAGTTCCGNGGGTCACCTATTGATTAACCCAACTGATTAGGGACTCTAATCACACCTGTGAAAATTCTTGCCAAATACCATTATATTACCTTGGGAATGATATGNACAGGAGAGAATAGTGAGAACAGTCTACAGGAAGAAGTATTTTCANTTACACTGTTTTCAATTGCTGTCTCCCAGTGATACTATAAAGAATGGTTTTTAGTTAGTTTTGGTACTAATTTCAAACACCCTACAAGCAACATGTGATGGGGATGTCTTTCTGTATGCTGTGAATATGTGGTGCTCTGATTGGTTGATAAATAAAATGCTGATTGACCAGTAGCCAGGCAGGAAGTATAGGCAGGATAAGCAGACAAGGAGAATTCTGGGAAGAAGAAGACTGAGAAGATGCCAGCCGCAGCCACTGAAGGAACAACATGCCAGCAGACTGGTAAAGCCATGGAAAACGTGGCAAAACATAGATTAATAGAAATGGGTTAATGTAAGTGTAAGAGCTAGTCAGTAATAAGCCTGAGCTAATGGCCAAGCCTCTGAGTAATTATAAGTGGCTGTGGGACTGTGGGGTCTGGTGGGATCCAGACAAAACTTTCTTCTACAAACATGCTTCATTGTTTCCCTCCCATAGGTGAAGCAATCTCACCATTTACCCTGTTTGGTACATTACTGCCTGGGATATCAAAAATTTCTACCAGAGAACATTGATACAACATAGGATTTTTTTTTCCCAGAAGAATATTGAAAGTCTCAGCTGGTTTATTTTAGGTTGCATATGAAGAGTACAGGCAGAGAGAGAACGAAAAGCTATAGACAGGTCTACTAAAATATTTAGTAGAATTTAGAGGAAATGTAAGAAATAAGGACTTATAACTCAAAATACAGTCTGTTTTTTGCACCCAGTCCTTCCAGGCAACACAAGGTTCTCAAAGTGAGAGATAACATCAGGACAAAGACAAAATTCTGAGCTCTTTTGTTAAAATGTAGCCTCCAGGTGAATTTGAGATGTAGAGAGCTTTAGTAGACTCTTTGTTAGAACTTCAGAAAGAATTAAGGCATTTCCCCGAGACTTCGACAACTAGGGGGAAAAAGAGTTCTAAGAATAGCAAGAGTATGTCTCCTAGACCCTCTCGGCTAGAGGAAATGTTTTCCAAGGTCTTAAAGGTGTGCTTCCTTGATTTTCTTACTTAGAAAATAAAGATTTGCTTTAAGTCTCAGCAGCTTGCCTCTTCACTGGACAAGAACGTGAAGAAATGATGACATATAAATGTTTTTGGTGACCCAGGTAGAAAGGTACTATCTCAGAAAAAAAAAATGTGGGTACGAATACAGTTTAATGGAACAGATTTTCAATGTAGTATGTCATATTAATATTTGAAATAATTGTACCAACCTGCAATGCAAGGATCAGAGAGTACAAATTAAAATATATCTAATGTATATTTTTATTATTAATTATTATTATTTCCTTTTATTTTGATATGATAATATAATTACATTATTTTCCCTTCCCTTTCCTCCCTCCAAATTCTTCCATTACATACTTCTTTACTATCTTTCAAATTCATGTCTTATTTTTCCATTAATTGTTATGTGAATATATGTATACATATGAACATATATATTCTTAAATATAACCTTCTCAATCTTTATAACGTTATTTATGTGTTGTCAGGGTTGAGCATTTGGATGGATAANCAATTACTGTGCTTTTCCTTGGATAAGACTTTTTTTCCATTTCTAGCATTCATTAGTTGCTTGCAGCCCTTTTTAAAAGGCGTGAAGCTTCATGGGCTTTCCCCTGTCCACCTTGGCATGTCTGCTGTTATCGCCCTTGTTCAANTCAAGTTCAGGCAGTAATAATAGTGAGAATTTGTGGGTGTAGTTTCTGATGCTACTAGAAAACATAGTCTGACATCAAACTATGAGATAATCTGATTCACACAATCTGTCTACCCCTCCCCCACAATGTTCCCTGAGCCTGAGGTACAAGAGTTGTTTTGAAGATAAATCCCTTCAGAATAGATTCCACTCTGAATTTTGATTGTTTTTGGCTTCCTTGGTGAGAGGTGAGGACTACACTTATCTGTGGGTATAAGGGNAAAAATTTAGAATGTAATTAGGGATTATGCTGGTGTAGTAAAGTGGTGGTTGTAGGTTCTCCTTCAAGATCTATGACTTCACAGGACCTAGAGAGCTGGCTAGGTTTCCAGTACCAGGGATGATTTTCCTCTTCTTGAGTAGATCTTAAGTCCAATTATACAGCTGTTGGTTACTTCCAAGGTATCTGAGCCAATACTGCACCCTTAAAGTTATCATGCCATACTAGTTGTTGTGGTTCATAGGCATCACATCTGGGTGGGACTGTTGGTTGCTTCCTTCCTTTGGAAGCTTATGTGGCAACTTCTGNCACCATGAAAGCTGGACTTCAGAGAGGAGGCATTTGGATCAGTTGCAACTTAGGGGTCTCTGGTCCCTGTGCCTGAAGTGCATGGTAGTCTAAGCTGGCTGTCATGGTCTTTCAGGATTGGGAATGTATTTCATGTGTGCAAATGAGTACAGGTTCCCACAGNGTCCAGAAGTGAGCATTAGATTCCCTAGAGATGGAGTCACAGGTGATAGGAGCCACCTAAACTAGGTGCTGAGAACCAAACGTGGGTCCTCAGCAGGAGCAGTAAGTACTTTTANCTGATGANCTATCTCTCTAACACCAACTTCAGGTATGTTACAATTATATAGATAGATCCTCAGATGTGAATATGGGACATTGGCTAGTGGGGAGAAAGCATGCCTCACCCTGGAATCAAGAATCTGAAATAAACTCATATGACCAGAACTGGGCCTCCATCAGCATNTGTTTCCATAGCCAGAGCACAGGAGAACATGCAGCTGGTGTTTGAAATTGCTGTCAAGCGGGGACTACTGTTCTACTTCCATTTCNCATTTGCTTGCTCATGACATTAATCACATTCCAGTATCCAGTACTGAAGTTGTGGGAGGTAGACAAATTGTCTTCCTGATTTGCAGATCTTCTGATGANGTAGCATNTTAATTAAGGACTCTAATTCACACATGGGCTGATGTGAAGATAAAAGTCTATACTTTAANTCTATTGTGATAAAGTAAAGATTCAAACACTGAGAGTCTTGAGAGGAGCTGAGTACACGTTTTATTGGGATGAGAGGGAAGAGTTGGGGCCCATTAGAGGACTATGTCAGTGAGTCTCCNGAGATGCCGCAAATAAAGAANAAAATCTCTTAAAACTCTCCCCAACTTTGTTGGACACTTCCCAGATTGAATTTTGNCATAAGTGTGTTCCATAAATTGAAGTAAAAATTAAACTCTGTGATTTCCAAGGCTACACATGAAAATCATTCCAAGCTCTGCCTGCACTTTCTGGAATGTTTACTTTTAGAATACTTCATTCATGAGTCCAGATCTGTGCTGTGAGAAAATGAAGTGTAAACTGCACAGATATGTCAAGCACAGGTCTGCAGGTAAACTGTCCCAGCTGACTTCCAAGGGAACAGAGAGAATTATCCACTAGTGACATGAGTGAACCATCAGTCAAAATCAATGGCTGCAGCTCCAGTATGAGCTGAGTACTACTCAAAGCAAAAAAAACGCTGTACTCGTAGAATTAATGCTAGGATCCAGATAACAAATTGTTATTTTATCCCAAAAGACGACATATTTTTTTCTTTTCAGGGATATAAAATAAAAATATTTGTCTTTGAAATCTGAAAACTATATTTTGTTTTTAAATCAGCTACTCTGATTTTAAAGATTTGTGAGTGTGTGTGTGTGTGTGTGTGTGTGTGTGTGTGTGCGCGCGCGCGCTCTCTGCACATATGTACATGCACCACATGCATGTATCCATGAAGGCTAGAACTTGAATTACCATCAGTTATGAGCTAGGTGGACTGTAATAACTAAATTCGTTTCTCTACAAGAGCAGCAAGTGCTCTTAGCTGCTGAGCTATCTCTCCAGTCCTAATTAAATAATCTTTTAAAACAAAAGGTTCAGATTGGGGGGGATTTTGGGGGGATTGCTCAGTGGGTAAGAGCACACATTGCTCTTCTACAGTACTTAAGTTCAGTTCTCAGTATCTAGGACAGATGACTCACAACAGCTTGTAACTCTAGCTCCAGGGGGTTGATACCTCTGACCTCCAAGAGTGCGTGCCCCCATGGGCATATATCCTCACACAGACACACACATATAAACATAATTTAAAGTAATAAAAATCATTCTTTTCCCAAAATCATTGTTGGCTTGCACACAAAATCAGACCACAGAGTGAGCTTGGCCCATCAGCTATAACTTGTGTATCACTGTTTTAATCTGCCAGTTATATAAGTGAAAATAAATATGAAATTCTATACAGACAAATGAGCACATTTCTTTATAGTGCCAGCTTCTGAGAATTAGGTATGTCTTCAGTAGCTCTGTAGTCTCATTGTCTGGAACAGAGTCTNTACTGTAAATATATTACCCTTGATATTCTTTAAAAACGATTCAGTCATATTTCAAATCCTTTTATGTATTTTATAGATATTTTCTAAAATAGTTCATATTCATGGAAGAAATATTTCTTATGGAATCTATCTGTAACATTCTCAGAAATAAATTGACAGCTAGCAATCAGCTGCCTAGCACGTTAAGTATGGTATACAATGAACAATGTAATGTTATTTTGCAATGAAAAATGAACTTACCTCATGAGTATTCCAAAATGGATATGACAATGNTTGCATAACTCTATAACTTTACTAAGATTATTAAATTTGTAATTAAAATGCATGGATGCTAGAATGTGCAACTTAAGTTGTCCCTGTACATGTATTAAAACAGTAGTATTTTGATTGTATGACAGGAAAACAATACTTTATGTCAATTTGAGATTAAAATTTTAAAATATTGTATAGCANTGATGTGTTCCATAAAACATTATTCAAAATAAATTTAGTCTTTCTTAGAGCAATTACTTTGTACTTGCTTAGAGCTGATATGTTCTGTACACTCAAAAAATTATCACCAAAAGAATACTGTGAAATAATAATTTC
>LZPO01108942.1:6889-26752 GCA_001675575.1 Neotoma lepida
GCAAGGAGCTAGATTTAGTAAACTTGATTTAAATATTTCACACTATGTGCATTATTAAAACAGCATAGCACCCCAAATTATGTACAATTTTTCAATGCTGTTAATTGAAAAAAAGTTTGTGTTTTGATTTGAAACTGGTAGCAGAATGTAACTCAAGGCAAAGGGGCTTAGGGTGATGAAAAACACAAAAGGAANGTTATCTGGCCAGGTGTCCACTCTCAGCTGAAATGCTCCTTCTGCTGACACTCAGCTTCCACCTACACATCTTAATCCTAATATTTCTGATATGTGGCCACTTGTTTATATTGNATGTTAGCATAAAATGTGATATAAAGTAAAACATAAGTTCTACAAAGAGATTCCAAAGATNTAAAAGCTCTGCTTTTGTGGAGAAAAATAGTATACCTTTGCTTTTGCTGACACTGCAGCATAACACGATAAGGAAATATAACATCTCTTTCCTGTTTCCTGAAAGCTTATTTACATAAACAAACACTCATTCATTCTCTCCTATGTATAAATCACTTAGCATTCTCTCTCAGAATATGATGGGTACCAATTCATTAATTATCCTGAAGCTCCTTGAATATTCTTTCACAAATCTAGCTTTAATGGCTGTGATGGAAATTCCAGTGGTTATTTATATTTAGAGTATTACTGTCTTTTCTTTTTAAAAAAAACTTTTATTGATTCTTTGTGGATTTCTAATCATGCATCACAATCCCATGCATGCCCCTGTCCCTTCATATCTGCCATCTGCCCTTGCAACTTGCCCCAAAAACTAAAATAAATTTTAAACGAAAAACAGAAACAGACCAAGTTTTGGCATAGAAGCTGTAGTGTGATCCAGTGAGTCACACAGTNTACCCTTTAGTCTGTACATCTTGTAAGTCTTCATTGCATTGAGTCATNGGTCTGGTTCCAGATCTCAGTACTCGGCTGTAAGACGGATTTTTTAAATGGTCTTGTTAAATAAAACACAGAGACAGAGATGGGGTGAAAGTTTGACAGAGATCAGAGGAATTAGGAACAGCTACCAGACTCACCCTAGACTGCCGCCGCTGCTTCCAAAATGTAGAGAAACCTCCACTTCCTTCTACCTCCACTTTTATATCCCTTTCTGTTCTGTTCTCCCATTGGCTCTTTCAGCCTAGCTACATCACTTTTTCCTATGGCCCAATTCT
This sequence comes from Neotoma lepida, assembly GCA_001675575.1. Taxonomy (NCBI): domain Eukaryota; kingdom Metazoa; phylum Chordata; class Mammalia; order Rodentia; family Cricetidae; genus Neotoma; species Neotoma lepida. The sequence goes on from LZPO01108942.1 coordinate 8,074, forward strand.
GTCACTTCCTGTCTGTCTATATAGACCTCCAGAATTCTATGGNTGATGCTGGGATTAAAGGCGTGTGTCTCCACATTCCTAGTGTGACCTAGAACTCACAGGGATCCAGACAGNCCNTGCTTGCTAAGTGATAGCATTAAGGGCNTGTGCTAAAGGCTAGCAGCTGACCTTGTTCCTCTGATCTTCAGATAAATTTTATTGGGGGACATAGATAAAATACCACCACATTCGGCCCTCACTGGGACTCCTATTGGATACCTTGTTGCTTGTGTCATAGAGATCCTACCACTTTGGATCTGCAGGTCTGGCCCTTTCATATGTTCCAGCAGTTCATAGATGAGGTGGATGTTGGGTGGGCCAACTCATAGCCCTGGTTCTGGGCCTGGGTGGTAGCTGGGTTGGTCAGCCTGCCAGCTTTTTCTCATCATCACCACCAGGATGCCATCCACTGCAGCAGGCAGCAAAGAGCAGGNCCAGTTCTCTTTCTCTCATTTCCTCAGTGCCGGCTCACCCACACCACATCAGGGCCAGTTCTACTGTTTTGCCCAGGCGAGGTGCAGGACCCACTCTTCTGAGAGCTGCAGTTGGTAAAGCGCAGGGCCAGCTATCCTGCTCTCATGCCCAGAGGCCAGCTCTCTTGCCTGTTGCAGGTGGCAAGGAGTGTGAGGAATAGAGATCATTTTTCCCTTACCCATGCCACCATATGGCAAGTGTGGGGAAGGGAGCAAGCTCTCCTGTTCTCATGCCATCTGGGTATCTCACCTGCACCCACACCACCAGGGCCGGTTCTGCTGTTTTGTCCAGGCAAGGTACAGGGCCTTTTCTCCCATTCTCATGACTCTCCCACCTGCCATAGATAGCAAGGGGTAGAGGAAGGCATTTTCCATTCCTACTCTAGCACATGGAAGATGAGGGATGGGACCAGATAACCNACACCCCCATCAACAGGGTCAGCTCTATTATGCTGCACAGGTGAAGTGCAAGGCCGGCTATCCTGAGTGCTTCAGCCAATGAGGGGCAGAGTCAGCTCTCCCACTCTTGTGACCCCAGAACAAGCTTTTCTGCCTGCAGTAGGTGGCAAGGGGTAAGGGGGGCATTTCTTTATTGCCCACATCACTGTGTGACAGACAGATTGGGGGCTAGCTCTCCCACACCCCACTAACAGGGTCAGCTCTACTGTGCTGCCCAGGAGAGGTATAGGACCTGCTCTCCTAAGTGTTGCAGTTGGTGAGGGGCAGGGCCAGTTCTCCCTAGTGCTACAGGCAGTGAGGGACAAGGCCCACTCTGCAGTCCTATCCTCACTGTTTTCAGTGGTAACATGAGTCATGGACATCAACACAGACTGAGGCTGTGGCGGGGCCATGGACCCAGACATGGCCCTTGACAGTAGCCCAGGCCAAGACAACACCATGGCCCTAGGTGGTAGCACAGGGGGCTCAGATCTGTATGGTCCCAGCAGCAGCATGGCNCTAAGACACTAACTTGACCCTAGGTGGTGTCCCAGACCCCAGATGTCTGTGTGGCNCTTGGAGGCAATATGGGCCATGGATATCAACACAGACCCTGACAGTGGTTGGACAGGAGACACAGACATGGTCCTTGTCAACAGCCTGGGCCAGTATATTGCCATAGCCCCAACTGGCAGTGCAGGTCACTTAGATAGGAATGTATGCAAAGGATGCATGGCCCTTGAACACCAACATGGCCCCAGGTGGTAGTCCAGATCCTAGGAATCCACACAGTTCTTGATGCAACAGGAGTTTCAGGTGTCAACACAGCCCCTGGCTGTGGCCAGGCCATAGACCCTGACATGGCCCCAGCTACAGCTCAGCCCATATGACACCATGGCTCTGGTTGGTAGTGAATGTCATTCAGGTCTGTATGGCCCTTGCAGTGGCACANCCCTCAGATATCAACCTGGACACAGGGAATAGCCTATATTGTGGGCATCTATATGGCCTTTTGTGGAAACATAAGGTCATGAGTATCAACAGAGACCCAGGATGCAGTAGNACCAGGAATCCAGACATNGCCCTCAACCCCAGTTTGGGTCTGGACATCACTATGGCCCTGGGTGGCAACACAGGCCACCCAGATCTGAATGGCCCCAGCAGCACCATGACCTCAAACACCAACATGGCCTCACAGTCAGCTCAGATTATGGACCTCTGCACTGCCCTCATTGACAACAGGAGCCATGGACATCAACACAGCCCTGCTGTGGCAGGACCATGGACCCAGACATGGGCCTTGGCAGTAGTCCAGGTCCAGATGTCACCATAGACCTGGGTGGCAGCACAGGCCTCTTAGATCAACATGGCCCTTATGGGGTACATCACTTGGACACCAGCATGGTCACAGGTGGTGGCTCATCCTCTGGGCATCCACAGGGCCCTCAGTAAACAGAAGCCACAGATATCAATACAGACTACCATAGTTGCATTAGAGCTACCCAGACATGGCCTTTGGCAGAAGCCCAGACCTAGACATCGCTATGGCCCTGGATGGTAGACAGGCTACCCATGTCAGCCATGTCAGCCAGTTCCTCACTTCCTTGGACTCTTCAAATCTGCCTCCCTCTCCAGCACATGAACCTTTATGCCTCTCTCTCTCTCTCTCTCTCTCTCTCTCTCTGTCTCCCATTTCCCCACCGTGTACTCACACACCATAATGGTGCCCAGCCATCTCAGGGCACTGGGCAGCTTGCCGTTGATATCTGCCTGACCAGTGCAAGTGTCCTGGGGTAGAGCTGTAGCTGTTCTCCTGGTGCCCTTGACTCATGGTGATGGGTGGCTTATTATTGCCCTGTCTAAGTGAAAACTCTCTTCCTTTTAACTTTACCTTTTACTTTATTTTTCTTTCAGTTCTTCTTTGTGTTTTTTTTTTCTTGAGACAGGGTCTTTCTATGTAGCCTAAACCTAAAACCCCATTCCTCTTCCTCAGTCTTCCAAATGCTGGGATTATAAGCATGTACCACTTGCACAAGCCTTAATTCTACATTTTTGAATTCACTAGGTGAANCTGGAATATGTTATTGCTAGGGATTCTTTATCCATTTTGCTTTTTAAACATTTTTATGTCTTTATGGTTCCATGTAGCATTTGTGTCTGATTTCCAGCCTTTTAACCTGGACTATTGAAATTCTTGACTTTGCTTTATAAATGTACCTATTTATTAATCNTCTAGCAGTACAAGAGATTGAACATAAGATCTTGCATATGATAGGTGAGCATTCTAACAATGAAGATATCTATAGCTCCTTTTACACAAAGTTTTTATTTTAAGACAGGGTCTCACTGTGTTACTAAGATTCACACTGATCTCATCTTGTAGTTGAAGAAGACCTTGAACTTGAGATCTTTCTGCTTCAGCTTCAAAATTGTGATTACAGGCTGATATCACCAGGTAGCTCTCCATATGAGTTTTACAGAAATCACAAGCATGTATTTGGGGAAAAACAATATATGCAATTGTATATGTGTGTGTGTGTGTGTGTATGTATTGTATACACTTGTGTATACAGAGTAGAAATAGAATGAGAAGTCAATTCTATCTTTAATAGGATGATGTGTCTNAATCTAACCCTCCCTCCAAATATAGCTATGAAAAGTAGATAGAATAGCAACAGAAGTGTGTGAAGTTGGACAACTGTTAAGGAAGGTGGTATTTCGGTGGCAAGGTGTCAGAAAAAGGAAATTATGTGGATAATTTGACTCCATTTTGTTTGTCAGGCCATTTTTCTAGTCCTAAATAATGCAGGGTCATGAATCTCAGAGACAGAAAAGATGTGGGCACACAGAGATATTGCAGGGGCATGAGTCTCAGAGACAGAAGAGATGTGGGCACACAGAGCCTGAGCTTCTGTGAGAGCATTGGAGACAGACATGGGTGCTTGTCTGAAGAACTAAGGGACATTTCCCAGTTCCAGTTGAAGCCCAGAAGAAAAGTTATACATTCACGGTAGAAAAACAAGAAACAAACCCCCACATCTTTTGTACACTTTCAGCAATTTTATGTGTAATTTTCAAATTCAATATGAAATTCAAGNGTATTAGAAAAAAATAAGAGAAAAAGGCAACAGTGCACAAGTTTTTGCTCAGACAGTAGAGATATTAATAATATGTTGAAAACTAAACAATATGGCATAGCATTTCAGAAAAAAAATCACTGGGATGCAAAAGTAAGTCAAAATCAATTTGTAGCACTAAAATGAATATTCATTGAGATGGCTGAACTGAAACAAAAATGTGAAAATGAAAAAGATAAAGTTGGAGACATGATTTGCCTTGGAAACCTCTAGCACATGTGTAATTATATCCCAGAAGCAGGTAAGAGATAGTCTACAGTAAAAAAAAAAAATTAAAAAGCCAAGAAATACTGTCTATTGTTTATCTACTACTGATAAAAAACTTCAACTCAAAATGAAAAAAGTTGAATGGAAACCATCCTGTACACCTTTAAAATTATGAGAGATAAATGAGAAATCTTTAAAATATCACAAGTAACAGTTATGTGAAAATAAACTATGAACACCATACTTGTTTTGTCTTTAACATAGGACAGNGGAGGTAGAATGACATTTACAAGGTGNGTAATNAAAAAATATGTGGTCAAGTAGATTTTATCTACAACTTTTGAAAAAGAAGGGCAAGTACAGNTAAACTATTTCCGAGAAAAGATAAATACGAGAGTTCTTCTCCCAGCAAACCCAGGTCATATGAAATAGTAAGGCAAAGGTTTACCTGAGATGTATTCTTGTTGGAGGAGATGGGTTATTGGAGACGTGCTTTGACGTTTCTAAAGCTCATGAAAGGTCCAGTGTATGTTTCTCTTTGCCTGCTGCCTGTGAATCAGGATATAGCTCTCAGCTATGTCCCCAGCATCATGCCTGCCTGCTGCCACATGCCCAGCCAGATGATGGACTCTGAAGTTGTAACCAAGCCCCTCAGTTAAGTGCTTCCTCTTATGAGAGTTGCCTTTGTCATGGTGCTTCTTCACATCAATAGAACATTGACTAAGACAGAAGTTGGTACCGGGGAGTGAGGTGTTGCTGTGACAGGCCTGACAATTCTATTATTTGAAGTAATATAAAAGACTTTGGAACTTTAGAATAGACAAGTGGTTGGATNCTTTAAGTGGGGCTTAATTGGCCATCCTAGTGGGAACACAATAGTGCTCATAGTGATTTGAATTATGGAGGTCTGGCTCAAGAGGCTTCAGAGAGGAACATATTAATATTAGCAGCTGGGCTACAGACCATTCTTGTGGTATTTAAGCAAAGATTGTGGCTGCATTCTGCCCTTATCTGAATAATTGTCTATAGGCTAAACTGAGTTTTGGATTAATGGCTTTGGCAGAGAAGATTTTAAGACAGCCTNGTATTGACTGTGTCACGTCGTNATTAGTGATCACATTCATGCATATCTACAATGAAAAGGAGTGAGGGGGACAAATCAAAATACAAAATGCACAATTTGAGNAGAAAAGGTATACCATACTGGGAAATGTAATGTTGGAGCCAAACCTTGTGCTCAAGAAAACAAAAAGTTTAAAGAAAAGCCTGATACTAAATGGAATAAAGGGAGTAGTACCCTCAGGGCAAGACCCCACCCTGCTAATCCTATAACCTGAGGGATTTCCTAGGCCTAAACAACAACAGAAAGAGCAGAAAGCTATGCAAATGTAGTAACAGGAAGGGGCCAGGGGCCAGGGGCCAGACTCAGCAAAGAGAAGAACTTGGAGCTTCTGCCATATGGTTCTGAATTTAGAGCCAATATAGATACAGGAAGGGGATTGTGGAATCTTTNTCCATGGTTAAGGAAAGGTGCTGAGACCAGGTGTTTGGCAGAGCAGTCTCTGCATGGAGGCTCGGAGAGATCATTGCATGAAGCTATGAAGGTGAAGCCTAGATTCCATTAGGTATCCCAAGATATTGGAGATGCCAGAGCCCTGAATATCTGGCAAGAAGAGCTGTCAANAGGGTGTGGAACGAGCCCAAGGGAGAGAAGTGTGTTGCAGTCAACAAAGCTAGAAGGAATTGGAGATCTGAAGAGCACTTTGGCATCAGACATGGAGCTGCAGAGTTTGGAGTGTGCTCAGCTTGTTTTCAGTCTTGCTTTGACCCAGTCTTTTCTCACTGTGCTCCCTTTCTTCCCATTTGGAATGGTAGTGTATATTCTGTATGACAGAAGTATATGATCTGCATTTTCATTTTGATTGTACAAGGGGTTACAATTAAGAAATTGCCTTGAGTCTCAGAAGAAACAGTGCTGAAACTGTAATAGACTATGGGGACTTTTGAAAGTAGATTTACATTATGACATTGCTGTATGTCTATGGGGGCCAAGGAGTGAAATGTGGTGATTTGAATGAAAATGCCTCCCATACATTCATATATTTGCATGTATATTCCTCAGTTGATGAACTGTCTGCGAAAGATTATGAGATATGTCTTTGGTGGAGGAGATATGTCCTTGGGGTGGGCTTACAGGTTTCAAAAACCCTTGTCAAGCCCAATCTTTCTTGCTTGCNCNTCTCTCTCTTCCTCTCTTTCTATCTTTCTTGATGCCTGTGAATCAGGATNTAGCTCTCAGCTACTTCTCTAGCACTATGGTTGCCTGCCTGCCACCAAACTCTGTCTGATGATTAACCCTCTAAGCTCTCAACAAGTTCCCAATTAAATGCCTACTTTATAAGGAATTTACCTTGGTCATGGTGTCTCTTCATAGTAATAGAACAGTAACTAAGACAGATAACACATGTAATGCATGAAACTCTAAAATATTTATTAGAAAATATAGAAATAAAAAGTCTCATATGAACTAAAGTTAGAAAAGGTTCCTGCCATCAGAGGTATAATCCATTTAGGAAGGAAATTATAAATGGATTCTTCAAAATTTGAAATCTTTATAAAAAACCCAGTTAGAGAATGAAAAGAAATGCTAGAGTCANGGAAGACCCTTTAAGCACACATCTAACCAAACAGAGTTGAGACGACATGAGATAGGAGGCTCCATGAGCAGTGAAGTGCCATCACAAGATTTAGCCCAATATTTGGCAGCATTTCTGTCTCCCACAGTGTTTCCACTTTCCTAATCTCAGGGACTNAAGCCTTGCAATGCAGATGAAGACATGGAGCGCAGTATCCTCTCTTCCTAAACCAAATTTAGTTTATGGCAAATACACCATTACCCAACATACTGCAACCTCAGCCAAGTGCCTAGACCAGGGTTAAAGTCAGGCCTGAACAATATTGTCAAATGCTCTGTGCCAGAAATAGGACAGATACAGCTCTCCCCTATCNATCCAGCCTAGATGCTGTCATTGGTACAGGGTGATAGCAGCTGTCACTTGCAGTGAGAGCNGGTGAAGTGGCTGGTTTTGTGACACTTCCGGAGGATAACTTAAACAGAACCAAACAGACGGGTGTACCTTTTAGCGGTAGCTTGAACTCAGGAAATGTTCTTGGAATCCTTCCAAGTTGCTGAGTCTCAGTTGATTTCTTATTTTCTGAGATGGTTACCATATTCTCATATTTGTTCACCTGTTGAGGTGTACTTAAGATTTTCTCAATTTTGGCTGATTATAAATACAGGCTGCAAAAACATTCATGAACAGGTTTTTGCATGAATATAGGTTTGTATTCATCTGAAGTAAGTACCCAGGAGCTGTGTGATTGTAAGGCAATACTTGATTTTATAAGAACCTGCAAACTGTTTTCCAAATATAGTGCATAATTTTATATTCCTATCAGCAATGGATAGAACTTCAATTGCTGCATATCACCATGAGTACTTAACATTGTTGGTGTTTTATTTCGAATTCCAGCCATTCTCACTGATGTCGTACAAATCACATCAGAATTTCAATTGCNCTTCCCTAAGGGCTCATGATACCAAATACTTTGTACATATTTANTTTTTATACACATATCNTCCTGTGGGAGGAGGACTTTTCTATTTGAATCAAATATTTCTATTTTTATCAAATAGGGCCTACATTATATATTCTTTATTTCTGAATAACAAATACAACCTCCATGTTAAATAGTTTAAGATGCCCAACAGTAAATAATTCTGTCTGACCTTGTTTCATTCAGATTTTTCCAAACTAATTTGTCCTTATACATCTCAGGTTTCCCATGTAATAATCATTATTAATTTTAAGGAATGCAGTACAATGTAATTGGGTTAACTAACATTTTAATGATTTTCTTTAAATCAAAATTGATATACTATCTTACCTTATGCTAGAAAAATAATATAAGAAAGGACTAATCTTGAATGACTGCTCTCAAAATTTCATGATCAATTGGGAGTAGAATTAATTTTTAATTTATAAAGAATTAATCATCAAAGGATTGAGTTGGNTTTGGTTGAAATTTTAAGTAAGCAAAGTGACTGAATAGTTCATTTTGCCTTGGAGGAAATGTAGAGGGTAGACATGACATAAGGGGCTTCTTGAATGTGGGTGAGGTAGAAAGTATACATAAGTAATATGTATATTAATGTGAATATCAACAATCAGAATTAAATTTGTGATAACAGATAATTCCCTTTGAATGGGGAGTAATGAAAACAGTTACTTCTGCTCTGTCTGAGACCAAACATGATCAAAGAGTGTAGAAATGGATTGTAGAGTCATGGAGGAAGGAACTTGGACAATGACGTTACATACAACAATTTATAAAACACAGTTCTNTGAGTTGTCAAGGCACTTGCACATTTAGTATAGTTTAATGGTAAAAATGTAAACATATCTGGAAAAATGGGTGAAAAAATAGAGNATATCTCTTCAGTCATTACTACAGGGCTAGTTCATTAGGATGTCTCTAAATGGCAGTTATTTCAATTTCAGAGATGAAGATTCCACCTGCATCTTCTTAGAGTCCTGGATGCACAGGGGAAGTAAATGAATGGACTGAAATAGAAAGATCCACATGCAAAGTGGTTTCCACATCTAGGCTTGCTCAAGTGTCCCCACCTCTACTATGGCAGCTGCTTTGTGTCAGAATTGATAGTCTCATGACCTAGCCTCAGGAGTCACAGCATCATTATCAACACTATTGGTCTGATAGTATCCTATTCATTGTTAAGGAATACCACACAGCAACATGCATAACAAGATGAAGATACTAGTTGAGAAATGCTGGAACACTATTGGAGATTCCTTCCTACACTAGGATTTCTTCCCAGTATGGGAAGTGGTGGCTCTTGGGAGTGCAACNCCACCATTGCCTTACAGCTTGCAATCTAGGGAATGGCAACTAACTCAGGGCATGTGAGCCATCAGTCCGAACATTGTGTATTGTATAGGCCCTTTAGTCCTATATTGGAGTCATGTCCCTAGCCTGGGGTCCAGGTCAGAGACAGGGCTCTGTGATTGACAGAATCAGTTGAATCACTGCACTGTGATGGAGCATCAGATGGGGCGACGGTATTTCATGGTAGCTGGGCAGAGTCAATTCCATTTTGATCATATTATCCTCACACCATGTCCTACATATAATGGACTGGGGAAGTTTCTTCATTAGCAGATGGAGCTGGAAATCCCTACTGATTTCTTTCAGATTTAGACACTTAAGGGTTATTCTATAAAATATCTGTAATAAAAAAATCAACCCTTTCTTTTATGTTTCTCAGCATGTATAATATTTTAAGTGCCTAAATTGAAAGTGTCTATATCATTTTAGGGATTCACTGAAATCTTTTTAATGCTATCTTTTATTTTAGTCATAATTTTTTTCAAAATAAATAATTATTAGTTTTTCTTATTTATTTGAAAAATGACTCCAAGTGTTTTAAGGCTAAACACAGCAGAACTGAATTAAAAGAAAATACTCATGTGGTCTATGTTCTTCAGCTTGAATGATTTCTATAAAATAATAAAATTCAAGGAACACCTCTGAGTGTTTATTACACCAAATGTTCTTAACATGTCATTAAGAACCCTACATACATGTATTTAACTAGGCCAATAATAATTAACTTAAATAGTGATATCTCAAGCAACTCACTATGTTTGTAAAGAAAATTGGAGTACCNCATTAAGCATAATTAACTGTTAAATCAACAACTAAAATAATTACTGTCAATTTCTTTAAGGTCAGACATATCTGATTNTTTTAGGCAGTGTTTTATTGCTGTGAAGGAACAGCATGACTACAGCAACTCTTATAAAGGAAAACATTTATTTGGTGCTGACTTACAGGTTCGGGGTTTAGTCCATTATTGTCATTATGAGAAGCGTGGTGGCACACAGACAGACATGGTGTTGCAGAAGTAGCTGAGAGTTCTACATTTGGATCGGCAGGCATCAGGAGGAAGAGAGAGAGTGTGACAATGAGCATGGCTTGAGCTTCTAAAACATCAAAGCCCACCCCTGTGGAACACTTCCTCCATCAAGGCTATATTTACTCCAGAAAGGCCACACCTCCAATAACACCACTCCCTATTAGTCTATGGTGTCATTTTCATACAAACCACCACACCGATAGACAACTACTATGAATGACTAAATCCAAGGAAAGAAACCTTATATTTTGAGAAGATTTGAAAATTTAAAAAATTCACAAATTTTTATGAATTTATGAATTTATGAATTGCCATAATGGTTTTTTTAATTCTGTATGTGCACATGCACGTGCGCACATGTGTGTCTGTATGTCTGTGAGTGTATATCATGTGAGTTGCCTACAGAGGCCAGAGGAGGGTATCTGATCCTTGAGTGGGAGTTATATAGACAATTATGAACTGCCCAACATGGGTGTCAGGAACTAAGCTTGAGTCTTCTGCAAGAACATCAAGTGCTCATAACCACAAAGCCATCTTTCCAGCCACTGAGGATAATTTTAAACCACCTTAAATTANAAACTAACTTGCAAGATTTCAAAGCCATCTAGGAAAGAGTGATAAAAATTTATGTGGAAGACTATGTTTAAAGGCTTGTTATCATTGTGAAGAAATGCTAGATGGTCCACAAACATTGATTTTACTCATTATTTACTTTTACTCCAGTACTACATTATTTCAGAAGGTTTGGGGGAACTTGTTGTATATTACTTAAAATACCTTTTTGTAAATCCTGGCCATTAGGGCTTATGATCTTACCAATTGCTTTATATACTTTTGGCTGCTCATCATATGATGAGTGGCTTCAGCAAATACTTTCACACAATGTATTTCCAAAAACTGCTTTCTAGATAATTTATAAAGCACTTCTGGCTTCCCTAAAATCAAATTAAGTTTACTAACATATGAATTTAAAAGAAACGTAGAAAAGAATTATCCACAAGACATCTGTTTACCATAGCTTTTAAATGCAGTTATCCTCAGGGGTTTAAAATCTTAAGTAATTAAAATACACTACCACACACAAACCCAGGTGTGGTACCTGGGCATAGACAGAATGTCAGTTTTAAATTTAGACTTCCACTCTTATAGGTTTGATTTTCAACTTTGACTGCCTTTGAATTATTAATATATTTGCCCATAAGTAATTGTTTTAGAAATTGCTTCTCAGCAGCAATTTAGAATCTCAAACTGTGATGGTGACACTTAGCAAGAGTATTGCTTTTATTGCTTCATTACACCCGCTGGGCCATTTTTATTGTTGAATTTAATTGGTAAGTGTTCATTTTCCAAATAATGCAAACACATCATGGCAAATATGTATTAATATTAGTGAAAAATAGCAGATGGCAGATGAGAGTGAGCATGGAGATAGTTCTGTCCAGGGTTAGGATTGTAAATATCACTTAGAAGGCAGTACCTGTGCCTGGTGAACAAACAGCAGGACTCTTGACACAAGATGTGAGAAAACTGAAATCATCCCTCTGGCCCTATATCTGTGTTTGCTAACTGCTGTTGTTAATTGCCAAGCAAAATGACATTGAGCTATTTAAATGTGGCTCATTAAAATGACCTGAAGAGACATATACAAAACAAGTTTCCAGATATAAGACTTTTGTTGATAACCGGGAACATAAACACCTGTATTCTTATACTATACTTCTCTAAATAAGGAGTCATTCCCTGAACTCTTCAGTGTGTCACCATTATAGATTGTTTAGAGCCCTACAAATCTGAAAACAATATAACTTTACCCAATAAATTGTAACTCTCTCCTTTCTTCCCTCCCTTACTATTTTTAATTCCCATATTTTTGGTTTAAAGCACACATCTATTTTCACTTCTGCCACCAAAAAGAAGTGCTGTGAATTAGTTGGATCTTGAAGTCAGTGTTTCCATGAGATCTCAGATATTGACTGGGTATAAGCTATCCTGATGTCTTTCCAGTTAGTCTTGAGTATGAGTTGATCTTGCCTTAGATAATTTTTCTGGGCATTTTCCTCTGAAGCACAGATGAGATGGCTCTAGTGGCTGGTGTTTCAGCTACTCCAGATATCTATCTATCTATCTATCTATCTATCTATCTATCTATCTATCTATCTATCTATCTAGAAATAGAAATATGTTTCATACTCAGATATAGGTCGATTCGTTATATATAGTTCCTGTCCACAGGATATTAGAAGTCTGACAGATCTCTATAAATATCATATTGTCTTACCTAGGGATTATATTGCTGTGATAAACACCATGACTAAAGCAATGTGGGAAGAAAGGGTGTATTTCTGCTCATAGCTCTCAGGTCACACTACATCTCTGAGGGAAGTCAAGACAAGAACTCAAACAGGGTAGGAAAGTGGGGCATGAGCTGATGCAGAGGCCATTAAGTGTTGCTTATTGGCTTGCTCCCTATGGCTAACTCATTCTGCTTTCTTATACACCCTAGGGCCAATTACACAAGGGTGAAGCCACCCACAATGAGTTAGGCTCTTTTACATCCATCATTAATCAAGAAAGTACTCCATAAACTTGCCTACAGGCTAATCTTACAGAGGCATTTTATCAATAACTATAGCCTGTGTACAGTTAACAAAAAAATAAAAGATAATTGATTCCCTGTCAACCTGATATATAAAGGTATCACTTTTCAGCTATAAACTATCCTTTCTTATTTATCTCCTGGATCTCATATTAATATCAATAACACAGTATAAAACATTTCAACATTTGAAAAGCCCACAGTCTTTAAAAATTCAAAGATGTTATAAATTTAGTCTCTTTAAAACTTCCAAAATATTTTGCAAAGTTCAAAGCCCTTCTAAACTATAATAAGCCTCTCTCAAAGTCCAGTGTCTCTTAACTGTAGGCTCCTGTAAAATAAAAGTAAGTTACATACTTCTTTTTTTTTTTTTTTTTTTTTTTTTCTTTTTTTGAGACATGGTTTCTCTGTGTAGCTTTGGCGCCTTTCCTGGAACTCACTCGGTAATCCAGGCTGGCCTCGAACTCACAGAGATCCACCTGCCTCTGCCTTCCAGGTGCTGAGATTAAAGGCGTGTGCCACCACTACCGCCGGCAGTTACCTACTTCTTATTTCAAAACAGAAGCGCTAGGGCACAGTTAAGATCAGATCAAAGTAAAATCAAAATTGAACAGTGTAAAAAGCTCAACATCGGAAATCTGTAATTGGAAATCTGTAATTCATACATGATCCTTCATAGGACTCCGTTTCTCTATCAGCACACCCAGATTGTTGCCTAGGCTCATGCCTGCTCCATTCTCCACTTGCTGCTGTGTGACAACCTGTGGTCCATGCTACTGGCATCTCTAAAATATTAGTATTTTTGCTACAACTGGATGCACCTTCATCAGTAGTGTCTTCTGGGCTCTCTTCAAGTCCCTTGACCCTGACACAGTGATCACCATGACTCTCTGATGCTTTTAAAACCAGCACTACTTGGTTTTAAACATTGCCAAGTTTTTACTGTGAGCCTGAGATATAATCTTGGCTGCCTTTGGATCACAGAAGTTTGTGTGTTGATGACAAGAAAACACTTTCCAGAAGATTTGCCTCAATGATACCAGTTTCTTAATCACAGCTGATTTTTTAGCCCTAGCTGACCAGAAATAACAGAATTTTAATGCCAGATAACGGACAGTGCCATAGAATCTTTAAGGAACACTCAAACTTTCTTCTGAAAATTCACATGTCAGGTCTCCATTGTCTTCATTACTCAAATACTTTTTATCTTCCAAGCGCCATAGAACAGTCAACTGAGCTCTGAGCACTCCCTGGCTTTTCCAGTCCAAAGTTAAAATGCCAGCATAATCCTTCCCAAAACACATGGTCAGGTCTGTCACAATAATGCTCCACTCTTGGTACCAATTTTTCTCTTAGGGTTTTTATTGCTGTTATAAAACACCATCCAAAGGGACATGGGGAGGGAAGGGTTTATTTTAGCTTGCAACTGTCAGATCACAATCCATTGTTGATGGAATTCAAGAGAAGCATTCAACCATGAAGAACCTGGAGGGAGGAACTGAAGCGGAAGCCATGGAGGAATGCTTCCTACTGGCTTGCTCCCCATGGTTTGCTTATCCGGCTTTATTATACAGCCCATGACCATCTGCCCTGACCNGNCATTGCTCACAATGGGATGGACCCTCCCAGATCAATCACTAATTATGAAAATTCCCCACAGGCTTACTAACAGGCCAGTCTTATAGCAGCATTTTCTCAATTGTGGTTCCCTCTTCTCAGAAAACTCCAGCTTGTGTCAAATTAACCACAATAAACAATAACAACAAAAGCAACCAGGACGCTTGTAGACACAGCTGAAGGCAAAAACAGATTAGTAGTAATAATAGGTTCGGTTTAATGTCTGCGCTTGCAAAAATGGAATCCTACAGGATACAAATTTCAATGGTTAAAGAAAGTGTAGACATTCTTTAACCATCAAAATTATCAGTTTCTTGGCTATAAAGGAAGGGNTTTTATTGTTATTGCAAGGAGACAGTAGTTTGTGGGCTTGCTGCTAAGCCTAGAGGCTTGTTTGGCTTTGTGTTAAGACATTCCCTACATCTATGTCCATACTTTATTTACCAGAAACTCAGCTAGAGTATTTCAAATGCCTTTCTTGTTATATTTTTTTTTTCTTTTTGAACTCAGTGTTTCAAAGTTATGAACTACAAGGCCTCTGGGGAGAAGAAATGAAACAAATACTTATGAGCAAAATAAATTTATCTTTCAAAGAAAATATCCCTCCCAAGACATTTGAGCATATTGGAATATATGTGAATACATTTGTATATATACACATCCATGCACATAATAACTCTGCTCAAAACATGTAGCAGAATCTGTACTGTCCTCTTGATACAGAAACATGAGCTTCGTGTGCAGGAACTAGTGGGAAACTCTGCTTCATTTCCCACTGGTCTTCCATNTCTGCTTCAAGCTCCTCTCCGNGGCTCTACTAACCTTGTCTTAGGAATCAACAAATCTCTTGGTAAAAGAATTTGNTATTTCCCCTACATAGGATCCACACTTCAAAAATGAAGTGTCTACTCTGAGGGCTCTTCTACTTCCATGGTTCCTCTATGATCCTGTCTGTACTCTTATGTGATACTAAGTTTGGAATTTGGGTTGCTACTTTAAACCATTGTTATAATTAATAAAACCAGGAGTTTAATAGATTTCCCCTAATAAAACTGAATTAATATAACAATGGCAAACAATTTAACAGTTCTAAATGTCTAGGAAAGTATGCAGTAAAAATTAGTTTGCCTCAGGGGGCAGTTAAATGGATAACTTTCTTCTGTGTGGATTCAGGGTTTCAGGCTAGTTCAAGTATGTGTCTTCCTCATTCTAGGGTCCTAGTACCATAAGGTTTGCTGCAACCTGACAGCAGAAGGGGAGGAGACNTTGGGAAGGGTGNAGATAGAGAGAGAAAAAGAAATTAGTGACTTCATGAGTTTTTATATTTTGTGTGCTAATTTTCATAAATTATAATCTTAAATAGTTTAGTCCACTCAAATTGTGCAATTAATTAGCACAAACTTGAGAAATAGATATGGATTACCAGTTAATTGAAAAGCACATTGAGTTGATTAGCACTTAGCACTCTTATTTTAATAGACTTCAATTAAATAAATGACTGTGGTATATTTCCAGGCTACATGATGACAGTTAAAAATAGTAGCTAGGAAAATTATATTGAAGCAAGAAATGAGGAAATTTCAGTTAAGAATGGCTATGTGGTTCTTGCAGAGTTNCCTCTTGCCTTCTCCCACAATTTTACATAACAGGTTATAGTATGTTCTTGTTACTTGTTACAGTATGGATTCTGACTCAAGACCCAGAGTTGAGTTCAAGGCCAAGTTANATATCTGAGTTTGCCTCANCTGTAATTGGAGGTAATTACATTGCCTACCTCATTGACAGTACTTTGTGAATTAGATTTATAGTGCTTGTAGGGTGTTTCAATGGTATATGACACGTCACAAATGTCATTTAAGGAACCGATTATAAATTAGAGGTGCGTTCCAAACAGATATTTTTGTTGTATCTCAGAAAATAAAAATAGATATGAAAACATTTGTGNTTTCNCTTTTTTGAANGGCACCTTTNATTATGTTTATGTACATGAAACTTAGCAGTGTACATTTAACTNGNTTTAGTGGTGAGTTCTTTGGCCTTTGCCTTTTCCAGCTTGGTAATGTGAACCATAGAGTTTTGACTCTCATCATAGCTGTCATTACTGTTGGTCCTAATAGCTTCCACCAGATTAACCAGAACACCTTTGTTTTCCAAGTTAACATGTGAGAAGGCAACAGTGATGCATATCTTCCTATGGACAAGTAACCCTAGGCTGGCCTTCCCTGTGATAATGCAGTAGGAACCCCCATCTTGTAACACAGGATAGACATTTATGATTTTTTGAGATGCCAGGAGAAAAGCTTGAAGCAGAGACAGAAGACCTGTGAAAGAAATAGTTTTTAAGATATTCAGAAACCTTTNTCACTTTGAAATTCCGGGTAAAGCCTCACTTTCTAACTCCAACATACATTAAGTCAACTTTCTTAATGAAGCCAGCAGAATGTGAACCCAAGTTGAATCTTGAGACAATATTTTAGAGAGTGAATTTAGTGAGAAAAGTCCTAATCATCCTTCTGCCAATTCGAGCACTTAATAATAAAGTATTAATAATTGTATTAAAATCATCCAGCATGGTTTTCCTACAAATCTGTTCTTTCATGCTAGTGTGTGATTTTGTTTTTTTCTTTATTCAAAGAAGAGAATTCTCAGGTGAACATGTAATTAAATTGAGAAAAGAATCATTAACTTCTCTTTCTCCAAGTAGACATACGAAACTATATAAATAGCACTTTCCTTCAGGACTGATTCCTTCACATGGGACAGTAATGCTTAAGAAAAAAATGAGTGATTATGACTGCGCTATTGTTTGCATAAACTCAAGCTTCTGTGGATGCTTTTATAATACCTGAACTANACAAAACCAGTCAATTCCAGCATTCATAGAGGAGATGCTAAGGAAACTCTNCCCCTAGCTGAGGAGCCATTGGCAACTGATGGCTGCTTCCAGAAGAGAAGTCAGTTTGCTCCTGGGATGTGATTCCTGGTAGACTGCCCAGGGTCCATTGGGTNGGCCTATCCCTATGCANANACAGTCAACACTAATTAGAATCAGTGGGTTAAAAAACAAGTNTCTGAATTTGGGCGGGAGACATGGTGGAGTGCTTCTGGTAGGAATTAGGGGCTAGGGAGTTGGAGGTTGATTTGATCAAAATGCATTGTATGCATGTATGAGATACTCAAAGATGAAATAAAAACATATTTAAAATAACAAATATTGAAGAATTCACAGCATGTGCATTTGATTGTGTTTTCTTTAAAAAACACATAGGAGTGACCATGTTTTCTGTTCGTGNAACCGGATTTGGCTCATACTCTGGATACAGAGACTCTTGTTTCCTAATCAAACACATTTGTTCAAATATGAGCTGGGCATTGAATATGCTATTTATTGGAACGTTTCTCTTCTCTGCTGTCTCACTTAGCTCAGATGTTCTCTTTTTTGCCATTTCTGTCCCAGGTGACTGTTGAACTATAAATTGCTTCCTGAATATTCCATGGCCTTCCCATATTCAGCAGTGGCATTTGGGAACAGATAAAGTAGAGCACAGATGTGTTGGGTTGATGACAGATGATGTGAACTGAGGTCCATGATAAATATTCAGTATTTAGGAGATTGTCTGCTGATTCCATCATTTCTGGACTATTTACTTGAAATACCTTTTAATTTAAACACACTTCAAAGCTCACACAAAGCAGGAGGAGGAACAAAAAGACAATTTTGATATAATATTTTAATTGGGTATTTTGTATACATTGAATTTTGATCATATTCCTTCTAATTCTCACATCCAAAGTATCCCACATTCTCTCCACTTCATCTCTTCTTTCATTTCTCTCTCTCTCTCTCTTAAATAACTCACCGAGTCTAATTAGTGCTACCAGTATATGCATGGGTGTGGGCCATCCACTGGAGAATGGCTGACCAACATTCTTAAAGAAAACTGACTCCTTTAACAGCTGCCAACTACACACTGCCACAAGTGTTTAAAATGCAGATATGTGGAATAACAAATCTGTAAAGCTTTGTTATGAACTAATTTTGTGACTGACTGTCCATTCCACTTGCCCCTGCTCAGTCCTGTACCATCATGACATTGCTTAAGTAATTCCATCCTGAGGTTTCAATCAAGTACAACATTCTCTGCAATCTCCTGCCACATTGCTCAAGCCTTGA
>LZPO01108943.1:9488-19550 GCA_001675575.1 Neotoma lepida
TCGATATGTATATATAAACAACAAGTGTGCATACATGCACAGAGGATATCCTCTTTGCCTTCCTCTATTGTCCTCTTCCATATTTCCTTTAGGCAAGCTCTCTCACTGAACCAGAGGCTTGCCTTTGTTTCTGAGATATCTGGCCAAGAACAAACTGGATCTGTCTGTCTATAAGTACCAATGTTTGTCTTTTTATATGAGCTGTCTTAGGNCAATTTAACTCAGATCCTTGCAATTACACAGTGAGAAACTTTACCCACTGAACTATCTCTCTAATCAAGAGCTAATTTTTTTGGTAAGAATAATGGATTTAAAAAACAAACCTTCTTTCCTATGACTTAATCAATAAAATTATCATTTTAGAAACTATTGAACAAGTTATTTATTTTATGAAGACTTTCATTTTATTGAATTCTTCAATAAATCAGTAAAATTGATCTTTTTTCATTTCAGTCATGAGCAAAAATAGGCTCAGTTACACTATTCAATTAGTTCCAANTCAAGAAGGTTGGGAAAGAAAAAGACCAGAACTGAAATGTCCCATTCTTAGATAGTGTTTTATTCACTAGGAAAGAATTTCTTTCTGTCCCTTAAACTCACAGTTTTCTTTTCATTAAAATATATTTGGGCTTATTTCAACTAGGTACGTAGACAAAAGACAGTCACCTAGACACACATTTGAATGTCTGGTTATGCATGTGTTCAACATTGTGTAAGTCTGGGAATTCGGCCATCATTTGAAGATGAGATTTGACATGGCCTACTAGTTGAGGGAATAAGAAGCTTTAACACTATGGAATGAACTCCCATCCTTTGCAGGTGCCTGCGGGAGATGCATCTATAATTGATTACTCAAGTTCCAGCTATTCTCAGAACTGTGTCAGTGAAGTTATGAATTAATTGCTGAAACTAATAAGTTAGTTAAATCAGCACAGTGAGTGAATTCATTTATCTCTTACATAACATGTTTTACAAGAATACTGTTTTAAATTTAATAGTATTTACTCTACTGTTACTGGAAAAAGTTAGTATAAAGTAAATGTGCATGAACACTCCCAGAGTATAATTGATTCTGAAATGGATGTCAAGACTTCCTCATAAAATCTTTCAGACTACCTGTAAACATGTCTAAGGCTACTTTCTTAAGTTATTTGTTTATATTTTTAGAAATCATTATTTTTATGCATTCTCTTGAGTTTNATATGTTCGATGCTTCCTACTAGAACTTATATTTGTTAGATTTCTCTGATAATAATTCCTCTAAGAATTTGTTATAGCCTTCTGTTATTAAATTTACTTTTTATTTTTAATATTTTAAGAATTGNCTTATAATATTTTACAAAATTCAACATATTTTGACTTAAGTACGATATTGCCCTTTTTTTCAGCANAAGATTTCAGCCATACCAGTGCTGCTGGTATCTGAAATACCATTTCAGTAGTAAAGATGTGAGCATGCACTGCCACTAAAATAAATGCTATTTGCAATTGGCTGCATAGAGATTTTATTGTGCCTAGTCAGAACACAGATGTATTCTAGACATATAATTTCTAGTAGAAGTAATGTGGAGATGGCACAGTTGGTAAAGTACTTTAAATGTGAGCTCATCTAAAGCTG
Organism: Neotoma lepida; assembly: GCA_001675575.1. Classification (NCBI taxonomy): domain Eukaryota; kingdom Metazoa; phylum Chordata; class Mammalia; order Rodentia; family Cricetidae; genus Neotoma; species Neotoma lepida. The sequence goes on from LZPO01108943.1 coordinate 11,107, forward strand.
GATATCAAAGTATGCACCTGTGATTTTCATACTAGAGAAACAGAGGGACAAAAAGGTACCTGAGTCTTTCTGGCCAGTCATNTATGTAAATCTAAATGGAGAATCAATTGTGGAAAATACCTAAGGTTGAGCATAGGCCTCTACATGTTTGTGTACATATATGTATGTACACATACACACATACCACTCACATTCATGTATAAGCACACAAATTTATTAATCAAAACAAATGGTGGATTTTATGTTTATGATGTAAAGAGAAAGGTTAAGCGTGTACAATGACTGCATTGAAAATAAAATCGTTTAGGTATACTGAATGAAATAAAATGCATCATCAAAATTAGCATCACCTGTTTCTTTAGCAACTGCCTAAATAGGATTTTTTTTTTACTCATTTTACATACCAACCACAGATCTTCCTCTCATCCCTCCTCCCGCTCTCCCCCATCACCACCTCCCTCATCCTGTCCTCCAACAGGGTAAGTTCTACCATAGGAGGACAGCTAAGTCTGCAGTTTTAATTGAGGCGGGACAAAGCCCCTTCCTGCTTTATCAGGGGTGAGCAAGATGTCCCACCATAGGTAATGGGATTCAGAAAGCGGGCTCATGCACCAGGGATAGATCTTGATCACACTGCCAGGGTCCCCTTAAACAGACAAAGCTACACAACTGTCTCCCGTATGCAGAGTGTCTAATCCGGTTCTGTGTAGGTTTCACAGCTGTTAGTCTAAAGTTCGTGAGTTCCTTTGAGCTTTGTTCAGTAGTCTCTGTGGATTTCCCCATCATGATCTTGACCTCCCCTTGCTCATGTAAGCCCTCTTCTCTCTCTTCGACTGGACTCCCAGAGCTCAGCCTGGTGCATGGTTGTCGATCTCTGCATCTGCTTCCATTAGATATTTTGTCTTGAATTGTATTTTTTATGAAACTATGTTGATTTTTATTGAGGGTGAACAATAGAATATGACTCATTGGGCATGACTTGATGTCTTTCTAATTCAATAATTTAGAACCTATGCAAATTAGTTATATTAATATCACCTTTTTGCACACATTTATTTACTTCTTGAATATAGAGACCATTGAGCCTCAAATCCTCAGCAATTATAAGAAGACTATCAAATTTGAGGCTTAATAGATAAGTTTTTCATTTCTGTTTTTTTCTTTGTTTGAGACTACAATTCCATCATTTCTCCCTTCACCTTAGTCCCTAAAGTACTCTCATAAACTTAGTCTTGTTCTCTTTCAAATCAATGGTCCTCTTTTCATTAATTGTTGTTAAATGCATATATGTGTATACATACATATTCCTAAATATAACCTGTCTCTTATACACATCTAGATGTGTATAAGAGACAGGTCCATATGTTATTTATATTCATGTTATTAGGGCTCACTGTTTGGTGTTGGATAACTAATTAGTTTGCTTTTCCCTTGAGAAAACTATTTCTTCTGTAAAAACAGCATTCCTTACTTGCATGCAGTTCTTTATAGGGTTGAGAACCTGTGATCACTCTTCTCTCTACTTTGGCATNTCTATTATTGTTGTCCTTGTTCATCTCANGTTTGGGCAATCATGCTGATGNGAAACTCTGTATGTTGTGNCTGNCACTGCAAGGAGATAGGATTTNACAGCAAACTCCTTGTTTCTCTCTTCTTACAGTCTTTCTGACCCCTCTTCTGNAATGTCNCCTGAGTCTTAGGTGTAGGTGTTATTTTGTAGATGCATCTCTTGNGACTGGGCTCCAAAACTCTGCATTTTGACTGGCTTTGGTTTTCTGTAGTGGTTTCCACCAATTGCAGGAGAATATTCCTCTTTTTTTTTTTTTCCGGTGGGATTGGAAGAACACAAGTCAACTTCATGTCTTGCCTCCATATGTAAAAATTAACTATAAGTTGTTTTAGAAAGTGCCATTCTGAAATAAGAAGATATGTACTGGATAATCCTGGGCATAGTGCCAACCCTTANCTGGAAATAGAATATTGTTCTTACCTTTGGTCAACTATTCATATTAGGTTGAAGTAGAAGTGCAATGCTGACCTTTTTTAAGATGCTTCAGCTTTTGTAAAAAAATGAGACACATGTAGACAAATTTCTTCTCATGTTGATTATTTTTNTGAGACTTTAGATACTGAATCATAATGCACTCTAGATTTCAGTTTTTCTTGGATTCCCACTTCATGTAATTTTTCTANATGTATGGGTTTTCTGCCTTACTAGTCTCAGACACACTGGAAAGTAAGGCTAGTCATGTTTGTGTAGGACAAATCCTAATTGTTCTTAATAATAAAAACCCAGAATCAGACATCAGGGTGAAAGCTAAAAGATCGGAAAAGCAAAGCAGCCAGTCACTAGAAAGACTTCTTACCTCTACTGAATCCTCAGCCTGAAAGGGCCAAGTGCCTGTCTCCATCTGCTATATTTTCCTCTCTCCACCCAGCCATATCACTTCCTGTCTCCACCTCCCTAATGCTAGCATTAAAGGTGTGTGCCACCACTGCCTGGCTCTGTTTCTCTTTTAGACTGGATCAAACTTGTGTAGCCCAGGGTGTCCTTGAACTTACAGAGATCCATCTGCCTCTGCCTTCTGACTGCTGGGATTAAAGATGAGTGCCACCACTGGCTGCCCTGTATGGCTAACTAGTGGCTTAGCTCCGCAATCTGATCTTCAGGCAAGCTTCATTTGTTAGATAACAAACAAAATAGCGTCACATGTCTGCTTCATCAAGTTCTTATTTTTATGTAGATTTTTGGCTATATAGCATTTTGGAAACACAGTCATCTTTCAGTCACAATGGAGCCAAAGCATAAGAAAATATCATTTGAGATAAAAGAGTTTAATATTACTTACAAAGTACTCTGCAAACATCCAAAACTCCTCCTCTGTAATGGTGATGTTATAGAGGTTACATGAAGTCATGTTATAACCTCTCTTCANATATGTGATTATCTTGCTTGAGACCTAAAAAAAGGACATAATGCAAGTAATGGGAGTTTGTGTAATGAATCTTGAAATTTACAAAAAGAACTTCTGTCACTTGTGAAAATCTGCACAGACATCAAAGATACTTCTATCAATAACCTAATATTCTTCAAATATACTGGAACATTTAAACTTGTATAACTTNTAGATGTAATATGTCATATGAGAATACATAAGGCATACAAGCAAGCATGTACATATATGAGCAAACANAGTGAAAACATAGATTTCTGATGAATTATACATATTGCTCCCTNTTGTGAGATAAACTGTTCCCAAATCTTATGTACAGTGATNAGTAACATATCTTGATTTTTCTAATACATAAGACATTACAATATGGAGATGTATAACAAATTTCACAGAGACAAAATANCTTTTAATATTTACTATCTTCTATATTAATCAGTGTTCTCACCATTAAGAAAAGAAAATAATTACATTTATCTCTCAGAATAAATGTGTTGATGTCTCTATATTAGGTNGAACAATTTAGCATAAAGTAAATGTTTGATACATGTTATGTCTATTATATTTTGCAAATTTCCAAGTAACATTCTGAACTATGAATTGACATGAGACATTTAATATTCCAAATAAAAATCTACAGTATGAACTTTTCAATAAACATGGCTTCTTTATTTTTATTGTTTNCAGTGAATGTAAAATTTAAGGATAACTTACATATTNTNTTATCTTTAGAAAGTGTCATCATCATAATTTAGAAGTTNTTTATAAATGCTTCTTTTTTAAATATGTAAATATTTTAATTTTTCTCACAGTCTAAGACAAGGCATAGAATACCATTTTATCTGATAAATTAAAAAAATCATTCTGTAGTTGANATACTTCTTATTAAAGTGTAAAAGTATATCACACTTCATTTTTTGAGAATAAATTTTAGTTCTTCATAGTTTGGGACTCAAAATTGTTTAATNTATAAGACTTCCAGTATAATCTTGTTAATATGGGTCATGCATTATTCATGTGTTTTGATGTTACCACTTCAATAAACTCATTTTTACTGTAAAACATGCTTGCTTTTTATTCATATTTAAGATCTCTAGAGTGTAATGCACTCTGTTATTTTTTTTAATTTGATAAAATTCCTTTAGGAAGAGTGAAGACGTGATGAGTGAATGTAACACTGTATAATGTAATTTGTTTCTAAAACAGGAAATAATCATCAGTTGAAACCTACAGCAGTCCTTGAAACATAAGGGCTCTAATTAGTAATACTGAGTCAATATGGTTTCAGTAATTCTGAAAATTGTGCTGTAGTAATTTGGAACACATTAACAACAGAAAAAATCAAGAAATGGTGTAAGTAACAACGTTTTAAAATTATTAGAAGTTTTCTGTCACTCTCAAANTAATATAAAGTTTATAAATTNCCAAGATATATTTCTTGAGATTTATGCAATTATAATCCTAGTATCTTCTTCCTCCACTCCTACTCTGAACTTATTTGGTCTTCATTATCNTTCATGAATTCTTCCTAAGAAAACAGAATAAGGAATCATAGCAGAAAGGTACCATGCATCTGTATACATCTGAGTCTACAACTTTAAAATTCAAGAATGATGTATTTTATAATTATGCAAATATGTTTTAATGAAAATTCCTATTTGCTNATGGATACTAATATGAAATATTGATGACACCTTTAATGGTAAGTACACAAAGCCTTGCATAAACTCTTTACATATTTTGNGAATAGTTCTAAGAAAATATGAATGAATNAATGAATAATGAAGTTTTGAGATATAATAGAAAATAATATCTATTCAATAGTTTCCTTTGTTTTCATTCGTGGGGCCAGTACTTGTCTGANTAAAAGTGTCATGACAGAATTAATTTCTTGAGTTTTGTAAAAGCTGAGTCACAAACTAAGAAAAATATAGTGTGTGAATGGGATCTACTGTATGATAAGCACTATTTACTTGCTATCAATAAAATGTTTGTTCTTTTAAAATCCAAATGCTGGCACTGTCCAAAAAAATTTCACAGCTTTATTTATTTTTTTTTACATTTGTTTATTTTATGTGTACAGGTGTTTTGTCTGCATGTACATGTGTGCACTACATGAGAACCTGGTACCTGTGGAGGTCAGAAGTGAGCATTGGATTCCCTGCCACTGCGGTTGCAGATGGTTGTGAGCCACAATATGAGTGTTGGAAGACCAGCTAGTGCTCATAGCCACTGAGCCATGTCTCTAGCCCACTTATAATAGTTACAAATTTGAACAGCTGAAACTTTCACTGTAGTATGCATTCATGCTTTACACTCAGCATTTATAATAAAAATTTCTTACAAACATGACAAAAAAGCTGAGTCATAAAAGAGATCATTTTTATTTCGTCTCATACATTTACTTCACCAATTTTGTAAATTTGTGCCTTCTTTTCAACTCCTATTAAAACTTAGTTATTTGAGATTGTGTGTTACTTTGAGATGTTGGATATATGCAAATTAGTTTGACCGAAAATGAAAACAAATCGTTTTGATATCTGTATTTTTAAATGCACCGTATTAGTCTGTCCAAGTACCTCAGTTAATTCATATTTTCATCAACCTTGACCAAGTGTCTCTAAAGAACACAAGTAAGGAATACTGAAATTTTGAGTAATTTTTCCACTAAATACCTGNGGTTCCTCACACTTATCTCCTCAAACACATGATATCATGAAAACTCAAGGTCAGAGAACGTGGATTATGTATCAGCTGTTGTTGATCCTCCTGATATGATTGCCATATTTGTTGTTGAATTTCTTGGATATTTTATCCTTTCTAGGTATCATAAAATATAATCCTGTCCATTACATCTTCCACTGAATGAAAACTTAGAAATTAATGTCTCTTTTTTCAGAATGTATTCAACAATATATATTAATATAAAACAAATAATATAGAAATTAAAGCACATCTATATTACTATTGGTAAATTAAACCTGTCTACAATTTACACCATTATATTTATAAAAATATTCTACTCACAGATGCATGCCACAAAAATAGATTAAAAATAGGCTATGAATTTGAAAAAGAGCAAGGAAGGGTATGCAGAAGAGTTTGGAGGGAGGAAAGTGAAGGAGAAATGTAACTACAATTGTATTTTAATTTCAAAATGTAACAGAACACTAAATACAAAAATCAAAATATCTATCTCACATTGAAGATTCTAATATTTTGCTACAATTTAAAAGTGAGAACTATTTTAGTTTATTTGCTCAATGGTAAACTACATAATTTAAAGTAATAGAAATTCAGTCTAATTTTTATGCATTGTTATGGGNTCAGAGTTCAGAAATTGCAGATTATAAAATCTGAATGCATATTTATTTATTCACTACCATGAGCCATAGAATACATATAATACAACCAAATCATATTGTTTCAGTCTAGAGCTTATGTAAATTTTATTGGCTGCTTCTCTANGAAATGGAAATCAGCATTTACTTTTAGATATTAATATAGTGTTCTTCCGTTCTTCCTATGAGGTATTGCAGGTGCATGCCAAAATTTGTGGATGGAAAGGATGAAGATGGGGAGGGGAAGCTGTTATCAGATATGTATTCCTGTCTCTTATACACATCTAGATGTGTATAAGAGACAGGCATTGTAGTTTATAGCTTAGTTCACAAAAGTTGTAACATAAGAGATCTTACATCTTCAAAAATGACTGCCATAGCAGCTATCCTCCCTTTCCAAAAAAGGTGACATTGTTAAGTAAATTTGTTGCATCTTAAAAAGAAATGAGGATTGTTAACTTGATAGACAGGTGACGGCTNTGATGGAACTAATTCTGTATTTGGAGTCTCCTCCTGTTTGTCTGTTTTAGGGTGGTATGTGTATGACCTTATAGCACAAGCCATATATGCATCAGAAAGACAAATTACTTCATTATAATCTACATGTGACTACATCTGTGCATTTGATTTTCCTTGTTTTTTCGTTAGTTTTTAAGTAATATTCCTCCTCTACCTTTATAATTTCTACGTGAATGCAACTACTACAGTCACTGACATTCTCAAAAAGTCAAAAAGTTTTCCAGTATTGAAAAACCATCATAATTTTAGTACCACAGACACAAAAACACACTCAAAGGCAAAGTATTGAAAAAGCCCGCTAATATACACTTCNAGTATTTAGTTGCTTTTCANTAGTAAATCACACATGCATTATTTTTAAAGCAAACGATTTGTGTTTGTTACTAAGTCATTCTTTTTACTTATTGAAATTTCTATATGATATTTTGGTTTCTAATATAAATTAGACTTAAGTCACCCCTAAGACTTGCTCTCCTTGAAAGCTTTGAACTCTGAATGCCATAAGGGGACTGGCTCTTTCAGTGTGAGGACATTCAGATCTTCCCCTATTATTCACTCGAAGGAGAANACTCTGCAAGTCATGAAGGCTTGGCTTCCCCTGTGTAGACACAGTCAGCTCTTTCCCCCTTNATTCACTTCTAGAAACAGAATACTCCTACATATCAACAGAGAAATAAGCTCTTTTGAAGATTGCACTAGAAATTTCTTGCCTTCTCTTTTGGACATTCACTTTCTGATGCTTTTCTCCTGTACTCACTGCTGCAATCAATGTTAGCTGGGACTATTAAAAAAAAAAACAACTAAATGTCATTGTTACCACTTCATTTAAATATTTTTCATGTTAAAGATTAATGAATTATTGAGGACATTACATTATATGTTTTTGCTATTTTTAGTTGAAAATAATTTGTCCAAATAGTGTAGTTAGATCCTGTTTCCCCCGCCCTCACCTCCTCATAGATTTTTCACCATCTCTTAAAACATCCAACCCCATGTCTTCTGCCTCTGTCTCTTTAGAAAACAAAAAGGCAAATTAGAAACAAGAAAAGCAGTAGAAACATACCTATACAAAACAAATAAAAATAGAAAATATAGAAACATAATATACAAATAAAAACAGTAAGGTAGAAAAGGCTTAAACAAAGCAATGTGTGACAAAACTGTTTCCGAAAACAGCATTGACTTCTTTTTGTGCTGGCTATTTACTTCTGGTCATGTGGCCTGCCCTTAAGTGTCATTTGCATACCAGTGATATCCCTTGGAGAAAACAATTTTCTTTTTGCATGCAGTTGACAAATGGAGATATCGTATTGGTTAAGGATGGGAACATGTGTATACTTCTCTCAGTGCTGGGTCCCAGCTGGGTTGGATCTATGCAGGCCCTCTGCTTGTTGTCCCCTCTTTCGGAGTTCATATGTGTCAGTCATGTTGTCATTAGAAGACATTGTTTCCTTGATNTCAAACACTCCATTTAGCCCTTACACTCTTTCCACCTTTCCTTCCACATTGTTTTCTGAGCTCGGAGGGGAGGAATCTGATGAAGACANCCCATTTAGAGATGAGTGTTTCAAGGTCTTTCACTCTCTTCATATTGTCCAGTTGTAGGTTTCTTAATTCATTCCCAGCTGCTGCA
>LZPO01108944.1:6299-17158 GCA_001675575.1 Neotoma lepida
CATAAACTGAATTCAAACACAAGTTGCCCTTGTCCTACAAAGAACAGTGCGTTTCTCGGAAGAACACTCACTCTCCTTCTACTCCCTTTCACATACAGAGTGGGAAAACAACTCGCGTCTTTCTCCAAAAAGTGCAGTGCATTGGAACTGAGAGAACTTACAGTTCTTCTCACTATTCACAACAGAGTCGAATACCCGTCGCTGGAGTCTCCTGAGAACACAGCTCTTTTCATCTGAGTCAGCTCTCTCTTTCATTCCCAATGGGTAATAAAATAAAAAGAGAAGTGTGTTTTTCTTCAGAACAAAGTGTGCTTCTTGTAGGAGAACTCACTTCTGTAGTCATATGCATAAACTGAATTCAAACACAAGTTGCCCTTGTCCTACAAAGAACAATGCGTTTCTGGGAAGAACACTCACTCTCGTTCTACTCCCATTCACATACAGAGTATGAAAACAACTTGCGTCTTTTCCAACAAGTGCAGTGCATTGGAACTGAGAGAACTTACAGTTCTTTTCACTTTTCTGAACAGAGTGCAATACCCATCGCTGGAATCTGCAGAGAGAACCGTTCTGTTCACCTGAGTTAGCTCACTCTTCCATTCGCATTGGGAAATACAGTAAAAACAGAAGTGTGTCTTTCTTCAGAACAAAGTGTGCTTCTTGTAAGAGAACTCACTGCTGTAATCACAATCATAAACTGAATTCAAACACAAATTGCCCTTGTCCTATAAAGAAGAGTGCGTTTCTGGGCAGAACATTCACTCTCGTTCTACTTCCATTCACGTACACAGTGCGAAAACAACTCGAGTCAGATTCCAACAAGTGCAGTGCATTGGAACTGAGAGAACTTACAGTTCTTCTCAGTTTCCTGCGCAGAGTCGAATACCTGTCCCTGGAGTCTCCAGAGAACACAGTTCTTTTCACCTGAGTTAGCTCACTCTACCATTCCTATTGGGAAATACAGTAAAAAGAGAAGTGCATCTTTCTTCAGTACAAAGTGTGCTTCTTGTAGGAGAACTCACTGCTGTAATCACATTCATAACCTGAATTCAAACACAAGTTGCTCTTGTCCTACAAAAAACAGTGCATTTCAGGGAAGAACACTCACTCTCCTTCTCCTTTCAGTCACATGCCAGTGCGAAAACAGCTCGCATCTGTTTCCAACAAATGCAGTGCACTGGAACTGAGAGAACTTACAATTCTTCTCACTTCTCTGAACAGACTTGAATACCCTTCACTGGAGTCTCCAGAGAACATAGTCCATTTCATCGGAGTTAGCTCACTCCTCCATTCCCATTGGGAAATACAGTAAAAAGAGAAGTGTGTCATTCTTCAGAACGAAGTGTGCATCAATTTAAGAGAATTCACTACTGTAGTCACACTCAGAAACTGAATTGAAACTCAAGTTGCCCTAGTCCTACAAAGAAAGTGCGTTTCTGGGAAGAACACTCACTCTCGTTTTACTCCCTTTCACATACACAGTGGGAAAACAACTCGCGTCTTTTTCCAAATAGTGCAGTGCATTGGATTTGAGAGAATTTACACTTCTTCTCACTTTCCTGACCAGAGTTGAACCTGTCGCTGGAGTCTCCAGAGAACACAGTTCTTTTCGTCTGAGTCAGCTCACTCTTCCGTTCCCATGGGAAATACAGTAAAAACAGAAGTGTGACATTCTTCAGAACAAAGTGTGCTTCTTGTGGGAAAACTCACTGCTGTAGTCACATTCATAAACTGAATTGAAACACAAGTTGCCCTTGTCCTATAAAGAACAGTGCGTTTCTGGGAAGAACATTCACTCTCGTTCTACTCCCATTCACATATGCAGTGCAAAAACAACTCGAGTCTGTTTCCAACAAGTGCAGTGCATTGGAACTGAGAGAACTTACAGGTCTTCCCAGTTTCCTGAGCAGAGTTGAATACCTGTCGCTCAAGTCTCCAGAGAACACAGTTCTATTCACCCAAGTTCGCTCACTCTTCCATTCCCATTGGGAAATACAGTTAAGAGAGAAGTGCATCTTTCTTCAGAACAAAATGTGCTTCTTCTAAGAGAAATCACTGCTCTAGTCACATTCATAACCTGAATTCAAACACAAGTTGCTCTTGTCCTACAAAAAACAGTGCATTTCTGGGAAGAACACTCACTCTCCTTCTACTTTCAGTCACATTCCTAGTGTGAGAACAGCTCGAATCTGTTTCCAAAAAATGCAGTGCATTGCAACTGAGAGAACATACAATTCTTTTCACTTCTATGTACAGACTTGAATACCTGTCGCTGTAGTCTCCAGAGAACACAGTCCTTTTCCTCTGAGTTAGCTCACTCTTCCATTCCCATTGGGAAATACAGTAAAAAGAGACGTGCGTCATTTTTCAGAAGGAAGCCTGCTTCTTGTAAGAGAACTCTCTACTGTAGTCACACTCATAAACTGAATTGAAACACAAGTTGCCCTTGTCCTACCAAGAACAGTGAGTTTTTGGGAAGAACACTCACACTCGATCTACTCCCATTCATATATACAGTGCGAAAACAACTAGCGTCTTTTTCCAACAAGTGCAATACCTTGGTACTGAGAGAACTTACAGTTCTTCTCACTTCTCTGAACAGACTTGAATACCCGTCACTGGAGTCTCCAGAGAACACAGTCCTTTTCATCTGAGTAAGCTCTCTCTTCCATTCCCATTGGCAAAACAAGTAAAAAGAGAAGGGCGTCATTCTTCACAACGAAGTGTGTTTCTTGTAAGAGAACTCACTGCTGTAGTCACATTCGTTAACTGAATTCAAGCACAAGATGTCCTTGTCCTACAAAGAACACTGCGTTTCTGGGAAGAACACTCACTCTCCTTCTACTTCCATTCACATACACAGTGCGAAAACAACTGACGTCTGTTTGTAGCAAGTACAGTACAATGCAACTATGAGAACTTACAATTTTTGTCACTTTACTGAACATAGTTGAAAACCTGTCGCTGGAGTCTCCAGAGAACACAGTTCTTTTCATTTGAGTAGGCTCACTCTTCCATTCCCATTGGGAAACACAGAAAAAGAGAAATGCGTCTTCTTCACAACAAGGTGAAGCGAACTTGTAACTTCTTGTAAGAGAACTCACTGCTGTAGTCACATTAATAAACTGAAGTCAAACACAAGTTGCCCTTGTCCTACAAAGAACAGTGCATTTCTCAGAAGAACACTCACTCTCGTTCTACTCCCTTTCACATACACAAAGGGAAAACAACTCGCGTCTTTTTCCAAAAAGTGCAGTGCATTGGATCTGAGAGAACTTACACTTCTTCTCACTTTCCACAACCGAGTCGAATGCCCGTCGCTGGTGTCTCCAGAGAACACTGTTCTTTTGACGTGAGTTAGCTCACTCTTCCATTCCCATTGGGAATACAGTAAAAAGAGAAGTGCATCTCTCTTCCGAACAACGTGTGCTTCTTGTAAGATAACTCACTGCTCTAGTCACATTCATAACCTGAATTCAAACACAAGTTGCTCTTGTCCTACATAAAACAGTGCATTTCTGGGAACAACACTCACTCACCTTCTCCATTCAGTCACATGCCTAGTGCGAAAAAAGCTCGAGTCTGTTTCCAACAAATGCAGTGCATTGGAACTGAGAGAACTTATATTTCTTCTCACTTCTCTGAACAGACTTGAATACCTATCGCTGGAGTCTCCAGAGAACACAGCCGTTTTCATCGGAGTTAGCTCACTCTTCCATTCCCATTGGGAAATACAGTAAAAAGAGAAGTGCGTCATTCTTCAGAATGAAGTGTGCTTCATGTAGGAGAACTCACTACTGTAGTCACACTCATAAACTGAATTGAAAACAAGTTCCCCTTGTCCTACAAAGAAAGTGTGTTTCTGGAAAGAACACTCACTCCCGTTCTACTCCATTTCACGCACACAGTGCGAAAATAACTCGAGTCTCTTTCCAAAAAGTGCAGTCCATTGGAAATGGGAGAACTTACTGTTCTTCTCAATTTCCTGAGCAGAGTTGAATACCTGCCGCTGGAGTTCCAGAGAACACAGTTCTGTTCATCTGAGTTAGCTCATTCTTCCATTCCCATTCAGAAATACAGTAAAAAGAGAAGTGTGTGTTTCTATAGAACAAAGTGTGCTTCTTTTAAGAGAACTCACTGCTGTAGTCACATTCATAAACTGAATTCAAACACAAGTTGCCCTTGTCCTACAAAGAAAGTGCGTTTCTCGGAAGAACACTCACTCTCGTTCTACTCGCTTTCACATACACAGTGCGAAAACAACTCGCGTCTTTTCCCAAATAGTGCAGTGCATTGGAATTGAGAGAATTTACAGTTCTTCTCACTTTCCTCAACAGAGTAGAATACCTGTCGCTGGAGTCTCCAGAGAACACAGTTCTTTTCCTCTGAGTCAGCTCTCTCTTCCATTCCCATTGGGAAATACAGTAAAAAGAGAAGTGCGTCTTTCTTCAGAACAAAGTGTGCTTCTTGTAGGAGAACTCACTGCTGTATTCACAATCATAAAGTGAATTTAAACACAAATTGCCCATGTCCTATAAAGAACAATGTGTTTCTGGGAGTACATTCATTCTCGTTCTACTCCCATTCACATACACAGTGCGAAAACCACTCGAGTCTGTTTCGAACAAGTGCAGTGCATTGGAAATGAGAGAACTTACAGTTCTTCTCAGTTTCCTGAGCAGAGTTGAATTCCTGTCGCTGGAGTCTCCAGAGAACACAGTTCTTTTCACCTGAGTTAGCTCACTCTTCCATTCCCATTCGGAAATACAGTAAAAAGAAAAGTGCGTCTTTTTTTACAACAAAGTGTGATTCTTGGAAGAGAACACACTTCTCTATTCACATTCATTAACTGAATTCAACCACAAGTTGCATTTGTCCTACAAAAAACAGTGCATTTCTGGGAAGAACACTCACTCTCCTTCTAATTTTAGTCACATGCCTAGTGCAAAAATATCTCGAGTCTGTTTCCAAAAAATGCAGTGCATTGGAACTGAGAGAACTTACACTTCTTCTCACTTCTCTGAATAGACTTGAATACCCGTCACTGGAATCTGCAGAGAACACAGTTCTATTCACCTTAGTTAGCTCACTCTTCCATTCCCATTGGTAAATACAGTAAAAAGAGAAGTGCAACTTTCTTTAGAACAAAGTGTTCTTCTTGTAAGAGAACTCACTGCTCTAGTCACATTCATAACTTCAATTCAAACACAAGTTGCTCTTGTCCTACAAAAAACAGTGCATTTCTGTGAAGAACACTCACTCTCCTACTTTCAGTCACATGCTTAGTGCGAAAACAGCTCGCGTCTGTTTCCAACAAATGCAGTGCATTGCAACTGAGAGAACTTACAGTTCTTTTCACTTCTCTGAACAGACTTGAATACCCGTCGCTGGAGTCTCCAAAGAACACAGGCCTTTTCATCTGAGTTAGCTCACTCTTCCGTTCCCATTGGGAAATACAGTGAAAAGAGAAGTGCGTCATTCTTCACAACGAAGCGTGCTTCCTGTAAGAGGACTCACTACTGTAATCACACTCATAAACTGAATTGAAACACTAGTTACCCTTGTCCTACCAAGAACAGTGCGTTTCTGGGAAGAACACTCACTCTCGTTCTACTCCCATTCACATACACAGTGCGAAAACAACTAGCGTCTGTTTCCAACAAGTGCTGTACCTTGGAACTGAGAGAACTACAGTTCTTCTCACTTCTCTGAACAGACTTGAATACCCGTCACTGGAGTCTCCAGAGAACACAGGCCTTTTCATCTGAGTTAGCTCACTCTTCCATTCCCATTGGGAAATACAGTAAAAGGAGAAGTGCGTCATTCTTCAGAACGAAGCGTGCTTCCTGTAAGAGAACTCACTATTGTCGTCACACCCATAAACTGATTTGAAACACAAGTTGCCCTTGTCCTACCAAGAACAGTGCGTTTCTGGGAAGAACACTCACTCTTGTTCTACTCCCATTCACATACAGTGTGCGAAAACAACTGGAGTCTGTTTCCAACAAGTGCAGTACCTTGGAACTGAGCGAACTACAGTTCTTCTCACTTCTCTGAACAGACTTGAATAACCGTCACTGGAGTCTCCAGAGAACACAGGCCTTTTCATCTGAGTAAGCTATCTCTTACATTCCCATTGGGAAAAAAAGTAAAAAGAGAAGGGCGTCATTATTCACAACGAAGTGTGCTTCATGTAAGAGAAATCACTGCTGTAGTCACATTCGTAAACAGAATTCAAGCACAAGTTGTCCTTGTCCTACAAAGAACAGTGCGTTTCTGGCAAGAACACTCTACTCCTATTCACATACACAGTGCGAAAACAACTGGCGTCTGTTTGTAACAAGTACAGTGCAATGCAACTAAGAGAACTTACAATTTTTCGCACTTTACTGAACATAGTTGAAAACCCATCGCTGGAGTCTCCAGAGAACACAGTTCTTTTCATTTGAATAGGCTCACTCTTCCATTCCCATTGCGAAACACAGAAAAAGAGAAATGTGTCTTCTTCACAACAAGGTGAAGCAAACTTGTAACTTCCTGTAAGAGAACTCACTGCTGTAGTCACATTCATAAACTGAATTCAAACACAAGTTGCCCTTGTCCTACAATGAATAATGCGTTTCTGGGAAGAACACTGACTCTCATTCTACTCCCTTTCACATACACAGTGCGAAAACAACTGGCGTCTTTTTGTAACAAGTACAGTGGAATGCAACTAAGAGAACATACAATTTTTCTCAGTTTACTGAACATAGTTGAAAACCCGTCGCTGGAGTCTCCAGAGAACACAGTTCTTTTCATTTGAGTAGGCTCACTCTTCCATTCCCTTTGGGAAACACAGAAAAAGAGAAATGCATCTTCTTCACAACAAGGTGAAGCGAACTTGTAACTTATTGTAAGAGAAATCACTGCTGTAGTCACATTCATAAACTGAATTCAAACACAAGTTGCCTTTGTCTTACAATGAACACTGCGTTGCTGTAAGAACACTCCCTCTCGTTCTACTCCCATTCACATACACAGTGTGAAAAGAACACGTGTCTGTTTCCAACAAGTACAGTGCATTGGAACAGAGGGAACATACAGTTCTTCTGACTTTCCTCAACAGAGTTGAATACCGTCGCTGGAGTAGCCAGAGAACACAGTTCTTTTCATCTGAGTCAGCTCACTCTTCTGTTCCCATGGGAAATAAAGTAAAAAGAGAAGTGCGTCATTCTTCCGAACAAAGTGTGCTTCTTGTAGGAGAACTCACTGCTGTAGTCACATTCGTAAACTGAATTCAAACACAAGTTGCCCTTGTCCTACAAAGAACAGTGCAGTTCTGGGAAGAACACTCACTCTCGTTCTACTCCCATTCACATACATAGTGCGAAAACAACTCATGTCTGTTTTCAACAGACAGTTTTTTGAAACAGAGAGAACTTACAGTTCTTCTGACTTTCCCGAACAGAGTTGAATACACAACTGAGAGAACTTACAGTTCTCACTTCTCTGAACAGAGTTTAATACCCATTGCGGGAGTGTAAAGAGAACACAGTTCTTTTCTTCTGATTTAGCTCACTCTTCCATTGCTCACTCTTCCATTACCATTGGGAAATACAGTAAAAAGACAAGTCCGTCTTTCTTCAGAACAAAGTGTACTTCTTGTAAGTGAACTCAATGCTGTATTCACATTCACAAACTGAATTCAAAGAGAAGTTGACCTTGTCCTACTAAGAACAGTGCTTTTCTGGAAAGTGCACTCACTCTCGTTCTACTCCCATTCACCTACACAGTGGCAAAACAAATCGCATCTGTTTCCGACAAGTTCAATGCATTGCAACTGAGACAACTAATATTTTCTCACTTCTCTGTACACAGTTGAATACCTGTCGCTGGAGTCTCCAGATAACACAGTTCTTTTCATCTTAGTTACCTCACTCTTCCGTTCCCAATGGAAAATATAGTAAAAAGAGAAGTGCGTTTTCTTCAGAACAAAGTGTGCTTCTTGTAAGAGAACTCATTGCTGTATTCACATTCACAAACTGAATTCAAATACAAGTTTCCATTGTCCTACAAACAACAGTGCGTTTCGGGGAAGATCACTCACTCTCGTTCTACTCCCATTCACTTACACAGTGTGAAAACAACTCGTGTCTGTTTCCAACAAGTGCAGTGCTTTTGATTTGAAAGAACTTACAGTTTTTCTCTCCTCTCTGAACAGAGTTAAATATCCGACTCTGGAGTCTCCAGAAAACACAGTTCTTTTCATCTGAGGTAGCTCACTCTTCCATTCCCATTGGGAAATACAGTAAAAAGAGAGGTGCGTCTTTCTTCAGAACAAAGTTTGCTTCTTGTAAGGGAATTCACTGCTGTAGTCACATTCATAAACTGAATTCAAACACAAGTTGTCCTTGTCTTCCCAAAACAGTGCGTTTCTGGAAAGAACACTCACTCTCGTTCTACTCCCATTCACATACACAGTGTGAAAACAACTCGCGTTTGTTTCCAACAAGTGCGTGCTTTGGATCTGTAAGAAATTACACCTCTGAACAGAGTTGAATACCCGTCACTGGAGTCTCCAGAGAACACAATTCTTTTCATCTGAGTTAGCTCACACTTTCATTCCCATTGGGAAATACTGTAAAAAGAGAACTGCGTCTTTCTTCAGAAAATGTTTGCTTCTTGTAAGGAAATTCACTGCTGTAGTCACATTAATTAACTGAATTCAAACACAAGTTGTCCTTGTCCTCCGAAAACAGTGCGTTTCTGGAGAGAAGACTCACTCTCGTTCGACTCCCATTCACATACAGAGTTCAAAAACAATGCACTATTTTCAACAAGTGCATTGCATTGGACTGAGAGAAATTACAGTTCTTCTCACTTTCCGAAACAGAGTTGAATACCCTTCGCTGGAGTCTCCAGAGAACACAATTCTTTTCACCTGAGTTAGCTCACTCTTCCATTCCCTTTGGGAATTACAGTTAAAAGAATAGTGCGTCTTTCTTCAGAACAAAGTGTGCTTCTCGTAAGAGAACTCATTGTTGTAGTCACATTCACAAACTGGATTCAAACACAAGTTGCCCTTGTCCTACAGAGATCTGTGCGTTTCTCCGAAGAACACTCACTCTCGGCTACTCCCATTCACATACACAGTGCCAAAAAAAATCGCGTCTGTTTCCAACAAGTGCAGTGCATTGCAACTGAGAGAACTTAGATTTTCTCACTTCTCTGTACACAGTTGAATACCTTCGATGGAGGCTCCAGATAACACAGTTCTTTTCATCTGAGTTAGCTCACTCTTCCATTCCCAATGGGAAATATAGTAAAAAGAGTAGTGCGTTTTCTTCAATACAAAGTGTGCTACTTGTAGGAGAACTCACTGCTGTATTCACATTCACAAAGTGAATTCAAATAGAAGTTGCCCTTGTCCTACAAAGAACAGTGCTTTTCTGGAAAGTACACTCACTCTCGTTTGACTCCCATTCACATACACAGTGCGAAAACAACTTGCGTTGGTTTCCAACAAGTGCAGTGCTTTGGATCTGAAAGAACTTACAGTTTTTCTCACCTCTCTGAGTTGAATGCCCGTCGCTGGTGGCTCCAGAGAACACAGTTCTTTTCATCTGAGTTAGCTCACTCTTCCAGTCCCATAGGGAAATACAATAAAAAGAGAAGTGGGTCTTTCTTCAGAACAAAGTTTGCTTCTTGTAAGGGAATTCACTGCTGTAGTCACATTCATAAACTGAATTCAAACACAAGCTGTCCTTGTCCTCCGAAAACAGTGCGTTTCTGGGAAGAACACTCACACTCGTTCGACTCCCTTTCACATACACAGTGCAAAAACAACTCGCGTCTGTTTCCCACAAGTACAGTGCATTGAAAGTCAGAGAACGTACAGTTTTTCTCACTTTCCTGATCAGAGTTGAATACCCGTGGGTGGAGTCTCCAGAGAAAACAGTTCTTTTCATCTGAGTTAGCCCACCCTTCCATTTCATTGGGAAATACATTAAAAAGAGAATTGCATTTTGAGAGCAAAAGTGCTTCTTGTAAGAGAACTAACTGCTGTAGTCACATTCACAACTGAAATCAAACACAAGTTGCCCTTGTCCTACAAAGAACAGTGCGTTTCTGGAAAGATCACTCACTCTCTTTCTACTCCCATTCACATACCCAGTCCGAAAACAACTCGCGGCTTTTTCCAACAAGCGCAGTGCTTTGGAAGTGAGAGAATTTACAGTTTTTCTCACTTTCCAGATCAGAGTTGAATACCAGTGGCTGGAGTCTCCAGAGAACACAGTTCTTTGCATCTGAGTTAGCTCACCTTTCCATTTCATTGGAAAATACATTAAAAAGAGAAGTGCATCTTGAGAACAAAAGTGCTTCTTGTAAGAGAACTAACTGCTGTATTCACATTCACAACTGAATTCAAACACAAGTTGCCCTTGTCCTACAAAGAAAAGTGCATTTCTCGGAAGAACACTCACTCTCTTTCAACTCCCATTCACATACACAGTGCGAAAACAACTGGCGTCTGTTTCCAACAAGTGCAGTGCATTGGAACTGAGAGAATTTACAGTTCTTCTCAATTTCCTGAACAGAGTTGAATACCCGCCGCTGTAGTCTCCAGAGAACACAGTTCTTTTCATCTGAGTTAGCTCACTCTTCCATTGCTCACTCTTCCATTACCATTGGGAAATACAGTAAAAAGAGAAGAGTGTCTTTCTTCAGAACAAAGTGTGCTTTGTAGAGCAAATCTTAAACAGTCTTATTAATTGAAAACACCAGGCCAGGTATTGGGATAAATTCTGAATGATCAGAGAGACAGAACAAGCCACAGCCAACTGCCTCACCTTGCCAACTCCTCAGCTGATCTTGTT
>LZPO01108947.1:22591-33165 GCA_001675575.1 Neotoma lepida
AGAGTAGCTATCCCGAAAATGGGACTCTTCACCTTGGATTTCACTGTCAAAATATTTTTATGCATTTATTCAACACCAAAATCTTGAAAAATCCACGACAGTTAAAACAATTAGCTTTATATCTATCCTCTTTCAATACTCAAGTGTCCAATAANAGATATTTAGA
Source organism: Neotoma lepida (assembly GCA_001675575.1). Lineage (NCBI taxonomy): Eukaryota > Metazoa > Chordata > Mammalia > Rodentia > Cricetidae > Neotoma > Neotoma lepida. The sequence continues at coordinate 22,758 of LZPO01108947.1, forward strand.
TTTTCGTGGGTAGGATCTATGTATTTATCACAGGTATGAGCCCTTGTTTGTAGGGGCTGACATTTTCAGGGTATGTCGTGTTGGAACTGGTTTGGATAAGAGATGACTCTGCTGATGTCTGTGGGAAAGTTGCTTAGTGTGTGGTTGAACCAAACCTTTAAATTATTGCAGAGGTCAGTATAGTCACAGATCAGTGTTTCCAAATTCATGATCAGCCCTAATGTCTTTCTTACATCTTAGAATTATGGTTGGAAAGAGTTTTGATAGGCCAAGCACAGCACCACATTCCAAGAGCTTGCTCTAAACTCAGAAGGTTGTGAAATCAGATACAATAGTTGAGAAATAATGGTTATTTAAAAGGATTGAAATAAATAAATAAATAAATAAATAAATAAATAAATAAATAATGGGAGAACAACTTGTAAACCATCTCCACTGCTCATAGAATTTAAAATAATTGTCTTTATTGTTTTAATGGAGTGCTTTTCCAATGTGAGTCCAGGCAGATATTTACAAAGAGCTTCTGAAGGATGGGGAATTGAATTTCTGAGGCTTCTTGCAGTTCTTGCCTCTGAGCAAGTCAGGCTCTGTCAACCCAAGACATCAAAGGCAAAGGGACACTTTTGGTGATAGCTAGAGCTCAAGGGAGCATAGTACCCATTATAAGGGCCAAGAAAGAATGGCTGAGCCACCAACACAATCTGTCAGGTGCATTATCAGTGTGTCAAGCCTCATTTGGGACTTGAGAGGGTCTACCTTCCTTGTAGAAGCCTCCATATATATTGACAAGCATATGTTCAGAATGATTGATTCTGTGTTATGCTACAGGATATCAGAAAAATTGTTTTATAAAATTGTAATTTTATTGATCATAAAAACACATTTCAATGTATAATGAAAATCTGTTAAATGGAATTTTTATTACTCACATTCAAGGAAGGTTATTGAATGGAAAGAATTTATGTTTTGTCTGGATCCTTATTTTTTGTAAAAATAAGAGTAGAATGTATACACATGTGTGCACTTGTTTTAGATCAGTTATTTCATAATGAATACATTTGCATAATGAGTGCTGAGTAGAATTTTTAGTATCTTGAAATGTGATTTTACATTTAGTGAAGTAGCATTCTCTCTGGAATTTTTTTCACTCATGAGCATTCTTCACTGTGTGATTCACAATCTGAAAACAAACTACAGAGTAAATTAATCCATATTCTTTGATGTTCTCCTCACAAAGACAGCCAAAGAACACAAACCTCACTCATATTTGTTTGGATAAAACAGTCACCAATCTTTACCTTGGGGATGTTTTAGGAAACTTTGTAAACCTTCAGTCTCCTACTGAGTATTAGCAAACAGCCTTTGATTTGAGAGTTGTCTGGATGGCAAGTTATTGGATTAAACTATGCCCTAAAGCTATCCTTTGGCAAAAATATAATTCAGTATTACTGTTAGGAAATTATATTGGATTTGTCTAATTAGAGATTCCAGGGGGTNTGGTTTACTTTTTTAAAACTGATGCCTATNAATTTTTACTGTAGCAAGCTATTAGGTTTAAGGTCAAAACTTATTTATTTATTTTTATTCTAATGACTGGGAGAAAAGAAAACAGATACTGAAATCATATTGAACAAAAGTATCATGAATTTTGACTCATATCATCATTCTGATGATGGCATTTGCCAGTTTCTTAGTCATACTCAGGCACTGCTAAGCACTATTTCTTCTTATACTTTCAAGAAGGACGTAAGTTAGATTAATAATGCAAAACCTTCAGCTTCTAAAGGTACATAGTCACATTTGCATCAAATATGTAAATTTTTATGAAGAAACATGGTTATTTGTGGTTCTCCAAAGAAATATAAATTCAGTTTCTTTGTAATATAATTACAAATATAGAACATTTCAAGTGAAATATACTTGTTGGCCCTTTAAAGCATGATGTTTTTAGAGCACTATTGAATTCTTTTAAAGAAAGGTAGAAAAAATGTGTGTGGGGGGGTGACAAAGCACCACGTTGGTACATACTTGTCTGCTGAAGAACAGAATAGCAAATTTATACTAAAAATGTCTGGAAAGAAAATGGTGAGGTTGACACCCATGAAAAGCANGGAGAGAATGGTCATTATGTTAAATGAAAACAAGTTAGGCACCCAGAGACAAGTTCAGTATGACTTTACTTGTGTATGAAGTCTTAAATATTTCACCTAATAGAAATGGAAAAAAAAATGATGATTACCTAAGAGAAGGGAGAGTGCAGACCGGGGTCTCGGGTCTGTGGTATAATGAGGAAATGGCTCATCAATGGGTGCTAAAATACAATTATACGAGGCCCAAATTCCTTGTGTACTCTTTTACAGAAGGATATCATGTATAACACTAATGTACTTTATACTTCCAAAGTCACAGGAAAATACTCTTGTGGCTGGAAAGATGGCTCTGTTGTTAAATTGGTGGCTGTAAAACAGTTGCCTCTGAGTATGATTAAGAGAACCCATGTAGAAGTTGGGCACAAGTAAAAATTTTCAAAAAGATTTTCCANGCAAATGACTGCAAGAAGCAAGCTGGTGTAGCTATTCTATTATCTAATAAAATAGACTTGAAACCAAAATTAATCAAAAGACATGAGTAAGGATACTTCATATTCATCAGAGGAAAAATCCAANAAGATGACATTTCAAATCTCAACATCTGTACCCCAAATGCAAGTGCACCTACATTTGTAAAAGAAATATTAATAAAGATTAAATCACACATCAAACCTCATACATACATACTTCAGTAGCCCACTCTCACCAATGGACAAGTCATCCAGGCAAAAACTAAACAAAGAAATAATGAGTTAACATTATGAAACAAATGGACCTAACAGNTAACTACAGAACATTTCACCCAAACACAAAAGAATATACCTTCTCAACACTTTACAGAANGTTCTCAAAAACCGACCACATACCCAGTCACAAATCAAGTCTCAACAGATACCAGACAATTTAAATAACCGCCTGTATACTATCAAACCACCATGGCTTAAAGCTGGATTTCAACAGAAACAACATAAAGCCTACAAACTCATGGAAACTGAGAAACTCCCTAATGAAAGAAGAAATGGAGAAATTACAGACTTCATAGAATTCAATAAAAATAAATTNATAACATATCCAAACATATGAGACATGTTGAAAGCTGTGCTAACATTAAAGTTCATAGCACTAAATGCCTTCATAGAGGAATTGGAGAGATCTCATACTAGTGACTTGACACTCACATCTGAAAGCTCTAGAACACAAAGAAGCAATCATACCCAAGAAGAGTAGATGGTTGGAAATAATCAAAGAGAGGACAGAAATCAACAAAATAGAAACAAAGAGAACAATACAAAGAATGAAAACAAAGACTTGGTTCTTTGAGAAAAATATATAAACCCTTTTCCAAAGTAACTAAAAGACAGAGAAAATANCCAAATTAACAAAATCTGAAAAGAAAAGGAATACGGAACAACAGACACTGAGGATATCCAAAGAATTACTAGGTCATACTTCAAAGTGCTGTACTCCACAAAATTAGAAAATCTAAAAGAAATTGATAATTTTCTCAAAAGATATGACTCTCACCAAAATTAAATCAAGATCAAATGAACAATTTAAATAGACATAATCCCTAAGGAAATAAAAGAAGTCATTATAGCTGGGCCAGNTGGTTTTAGTGCAGAATTCTACCAGATTTTCAAAGAAAACCTAATAGCAATACTCCTCAAATTATTCCACAAAATTGAAACAGAAGGAACATTGCCAAATTCATTTTACCAGGTCACAGTCACCCTGATATCCAAACCATACAAAAATTCAACAAAGAAAGAGAATTATGGACAAAATTCCCTCATGAGCATAAATACACAAATATTCAATAAAATATTGTGAATTTGTGAAAACCAAATCCAAGAAGACATCAANAAGATCATCCACCATGATTAAGTAGGCTTCATCCCAGAGATACAGGGATGGTTCAACATATAAAAATTTGTCAATTTAATCCACCATAATAGCAAACTGAAAAAAAAAAATCCCACATGATGTTCTCATTAGATGCTGAAAAAATCCTCTCACAAAATTCAACACCCTTTCATGATAAAAAGTCTTAGTGAGATCAGGGACACTAAAGACATACCTAAAAATAATAAANCCAATATACAGAAAGCCTATAGTCAACATCAACTTAAAGGGAGAGAAATTCAAAGCAATTACACTAAAATCAGAAAAAAGATAAGGCTGTAAACTCTCTCTAATCTATTCAATACAGTACTTGAAATTCTAACAAAAGCAATAAGACAACTAAAGTATTAAAAGGGGATACAAATTTGAAAGGAAGACATCAAAGTATAGATATTTACAGATGATATAGTAGTATACATAAGCAACCCCCCAAAAATGTACAAGGGAACTTACAGCTGGTAAACACCTTCAGGAAAGTGGCTTGATTAATTAAAAAAGAAGTTAAAATTAACTAAAAATAAAAATCAGTAGCCCTCCTTTATAAAAATGACAGACTGTGAAATCAAACTGTGAAACAGCACCCTTCACAATAGCCACAAACAATATAAAATATGTTGGGTAACTCTAACCAAGCAAGTGAAAAACTTGTATGACAAAAACTTCAGGTCTTTGAATAAAAGAATTGAAGAAGATATCAGAAGATGGATTATGCTTATGGATCTGTAGAATTAACATGGCAAAATGACTATCCTACTAAAAGCAATCTACAAATTCAACACAATCCCAATTAATATTCCAGCACAATTCTTTACAGACCTTGAAAGAATAACACTCAATTTCATATGGGAAATAAACAAACAAAAACCCAAAGAACAGCTAAAACAATCTTTAATAATGACAGAACTTCTGGAGGTATTGCCATGCCTGACTTCAAACTATACTACAAAGATATAGTAATAAAATCATATGGTATTGAAGTAAAAGCAGACACATTGATCAATGGAATTGAATTGAAGAATCAGACATAAATGCACACACCTATGGACATCTTATTTTTGATGAAGAAGCAGAAACACACAATGGACTAAAGAAAGCATCTTCAACAAATGGTGCTGGTCTAACTGTATTTAGGCAAGTAGAAGAATGCAAATAGACCCATATTTATCACTATGCACAAAACTCAAGTACAAATGGATTAAAGATCTGACCATAAAACCAAACAGACCAGACCTGATAGAATAGCCTTGAATGCATTGGCACAGGAGACAACTTCCTGAGCAGGACAACAATAGTGTAGGCACTAAGATCAACAATTAATAAATCAACATTATAAAACTGAAGAGTTTCTGTAAGGCAAAGAAAACCAACAATAGAACAAGGCAGAAGCCTATAGAATGGGAAATACTTTCACCAAATCCATTCCTGATAGAAGGCTAATTTCCAAATTACATAAAGAACTAAAGAAACTAGAATCAACAAACCAAATAATCCAATAAAAAATGAGGTACAGTTTTAAACAGAGAATTCTCAATAGAAGAATCATAAGTGGATGAGAAACACGAAAAAAATGTTCAGTATTCTTAGCCATCAGGGAAATGCAAATAAAAACTGCTTTGAGATTCCATCTTACAGCTGTCACATGGCTAAGATCAAAACCACAAGTGATAGCTCATGCTGGAGAGGATGTGGAGTAAGAACNCTCCTCCATTGTTGGTGGGAGTACAAACTTGGACAGCCACTAAGGAAATCAATATGGCTGCTCCTTAGAAAATTGAGAATTGATATAACTTAAGACTTAGCAATACTACTCTTGGGCATATAGCCAAAGGATGNTCCATCCTACCACAAGGATACATGCTCAACTATGTTCATAGTGACTTTATTCATAATATCCAGAAACTAGAAACAACCTAGATGTCCCCTAACCAAAGAATGGATAAAGAAAATGTAGAACATTTACACAATGGAGTATTACTCAGCATTAAACTGGTGACATCATGAAATCAGAAGACAAATAGATGGAACTAGAAAAAAATCATCCTCAGTGAGGTAATCCAGATACATAAAAATAAACATGGTACATACTAATTTATAAGTGGACATTAGCTGCTAAGTTAATGATAATTATGCTACAATTCAAAGACCCTGAAAGGTTAAGTAACAAGGAGGGCTCAAGGCGGGTACACATGGACCTCCTTGGGAAGGGGAAATAGAATATATTTTGAGGGTGGAACAGCTGCAGGTGGGGATGGGAAGAGGAGGGATCAGGTGAGGGAGGGAGGGATAGGATGGAATAAGAAGAAAGACTGCTGGAATTGGGTTCATTTGGTGTAGAGGAGGGTAGGGGCATGATGTGGAAACCTTTTGCAGTAGAAACTTCNGGAACCTACGAGTGTGGCCTTATAAAGGGCTCCTAATGGAAGACACAGAGACTCAACCAACCATCTTCTGTAACCATGCAAGGTTTCCGGTGGTGAGACTTGGACACCAACCCAACCACAAAACTTTCAACCTACAACTTGTCCTGCTTACAAGATGTGCTGGAGCAATGGTGCCTCAAAGCTCGTGGGTGTGGCCAACCAATTACTGATCTAATTTGAGCCCTGTGCCACACACTACCTGGATGGCCAGGAAATGGAAGCTTTATGGACCAGAGACCTAGGTACCAAACAAGACCTGAAAAAAAAAAAAGTGAATGAAATGATTTCTAATGATATTGTGCTATCCTCATAAATAGGTGCCTAGCCCAATCATCATCAGCTAGGTTTCCTCTGACAGCTAATGGGAGCAGATGTAGAGATCCACAGTCAAACATTAGGTGGAGCACAGAATGGCCTCGAAAGAGGGGGAGGAAGGAATGTAGAATCCAGAAAGGTTGAGGACTCCAAAACATGGCCCACAGAATCAACTAAGCAGGGCTCATATGGGTTCACAGAGATTGAAGTGGCAATCATGGAGCCTTAATGGGTCTGCAATAAGTCTTCTACAAATATATTGTGGTTATTTAGCTTGAGGTTTTTGTGAGACTCATAAGAGTGGAAGTGGGAATGTTTCAAAATCTTTTTTCCTGTTCTTCGTACCTTTTTCCTCCTACTGAGTAGCCCTGTCCATCCCTGAGATGAGGGTTTGTGCTGTCTTATTACATCTTGTTATACTACTGTGTATTGGGTGAAATTATTAAGGCAACTCCACTTAGTTAAGAGATTTATTTAGGGATTTAGGGCAACTTATAGCAAGTAAAGGGGTTGGTCACAGGGTCTGGGAGAGGTGAGGTGCAGTCCAGATGTGAGGTGCAGTCCAGCGCCGCTCTCTGGAGAACTCTGCTTGGTATACCATCCAGCGTCCAGGATCCAGGAGCCAAGAGAGCCAGCATGAACNGATCTGCGGTCTTCTAGCTCCCATCTTGGCCCACCCCAAGGTCCTAGGTAGGCGTGGCAGTTACCGGAAGCCTCAGTAGGGTTGTGCTTCCAGGTCAAAGCTGGAGCTGCTGCCCACTACAACTATGTTTGGTTGATATCCCTGGGAGGCCGGCTCTTTTTTGAAGGGAAATAGAGGAGCAGTAGATCTGGGAGAGAAGAGAGGTGGTGAGCAAGCTGGGAGTGTTGGTAGAAAAGGAAGATGTAGTCCAGATGTATTCTGTGAGAGAAGAATAAATAAAAACAAAAACAAAAATAGAAATAGATAAAATTTGCAATACCACTATATTTTACTTGTTGAAGTATAATATTGCTCCCTACTCCCTATATTTACTTTTATATTAATATTTTTAATGGATAATTTTATACATGAGTAGTTTGTTTTTTATCATATCTGCCTTTTCCTCTCCTTCTTCACACTTCTCCCATTCCCTCGATTTCCTCTAAAATTCATTACTCTTCTTTAATTATTATTATTACATATACANACACACACACATATATAAATTGTATATTGTAAGTCCATTTAGTCTTGCTCATATTTATATGTATTTATGTTTGACCACTTGGGATTAATAATCAGGGTGTTTGTTTCTAGAGAAGACTGAAAATTCCCTTTCTCACATCAGTCATCACATGCCTATACCCCTTCTTGTGAGTATGAGACCTTGTGCCATCTCCCTCATCTACTTTGACATGTAAACTAGTATTGTCATTGTACATCTTGTTTACACAACCATATTGTTGAGATTTCATGNGTGTAGTTTTCCTGTCACACATGGAAGACCCTGTCTTGCAGCAGAACAGGATTGTTCTGACTATTACAATCCTCCCCATCCCTTTCCAGGTATTCTCTGAGCCTCAGGTGGAGAGATTGTATTGCAAATGTATTAGTTGGGGCTGGCCTCCCAGGGTCACTTGTTCTCTGACCACTTGTGGAGTTCTTTAGTAACCTCAATCTGCTATGAAAACACATTTCTTTTATGAATGGAATGGTGAGAGCTAACATGATTTGTGGGTACAAGAATAAGTATTCAGAGTTCAGTTAGACATCATGCTAGTTTAGAAAATTGGCGGTAGTTGATTTTACTTTAGAATCCAGGCCTCACCAGCCAAGGGTATTGGCTAGAACTATAGTAGCAAGAATGGATTTCCTCCCATTGATTAGACAGTAAATCCAATTAGATGGATGTTGGTTATACCTGAGATATAAATGGTACTATTGTACCCTTGGGAATATCTCATCATGCTAATAATAGTTATGGATCATAAGATTTGCCATTTGGTAGGACTGATGATTCCTTTTTTCTCTTGGCAACTTGCATAACGCCTTTGTATACTAGGAGAGTTATTCCCAATGCTTCATAAATCAATTGTTTGAAATACTTCCCTAGATTATATTTTATAAAACACATTATTATTATTAATATGATGTAGATAATATATACTATTGCTGGTACATACTCATAGTGGGGAGAAAGGATGCTGGGCACAATTTTATATGAATTTGTAAGAACTTTAATATTTTGATTTTTATAAGACAAAATTTCAAGTTGTGTACTAATCATAGAACATATATCACAGAACTTTACATTATATGTTTAACAAATAATTCATATGTATCTATTGTTTCTTTGCCAGAAATATTTTAATATTCATTTAAAAAGTTTAATATGTTTAAAATAATTTTCTATTTGTATAAGACTTGCTAAAAGATTTCATGTATATGTAACCACCCCCTTCTAATCTTTTAATATTATATATATAATATTATATAATATATTAAGGACAAAGAACTTAAGTTTGATATGATATTGCTAATGAACGTAATTGATTTAATAACATTAGTGCTCTGCTAGTCCTCCTTATCTGTCTCAGAAACATGGTATATTTGATCATGTTTGATCACATCTCCTACATCTATAATCTCTGGCATTTCTTTGTCTTCTTTTGCATATTATAATTTCAACATTTTGAAAAGTACTATTTTGACTTTTTTAAAATAATAATCTTACATTTTGGTTTATCTTGTGCTTCCTCTAAGTCAATAAACTTTCTAACATCTTCATTTACTTTTCTTTTAATATAAGTTCTGTGTAGTCAGAGCTAGCACAGTGCCTCAGACTGTGTGATGAACAATATTGTAGGGCTTACTATACATTACAGTTCTGTATTTATTCATTTCTGATATTCACAGAATACAGAAATAGCTGTATTGTGACTGTGTCTCCCTTTTGTTGTCAATCAACTTGATAACAACTGTTCTCCAAATGTGAATGTTTTTAAAAGTTACTGCCCATGAAAGTGACATTTTAAGTAACATTTTGTCAAAATTCCTCAGAATTAATTTATATACTCTACCAATCTCTTTTCCATACATATCTCAGCTACTCAAATAAAAGACACAAAAGTACAATCATCAAATTCAATATTAATTTCCCTGTTTCCATTATCTTCTTTCAGGACTTCTTTGCAGAAACTTGTAGAACTACTCAGATTTCCATTTTTGTCTCTTTCCTTTGGCTATTTCTAATCTCTTCCTTTACAAACTATACAATGAGAAATATTTTCTTCATTGTCTGCTTTACTGGACTTGAAATCTTAAAGCTGTGAGAAAATACACAGAAAGTAATTTTCACATAAAGAAGAAAAAATCAGATATGGGTAAACCTTAAAGGGTTCTCAAGGAACCTGTCTGAGAGAGTTCTTTTTGGTAAAATGAACTAATAAAAACATTTTTATGCTGACTGTCTTTAACATACATACCTCCAAATAATTAAATAGACTAGGCAGCCAGGCTTAATGAAATTACTCCTGTATTTCATATTTTTATCAGTGGGAATTTGATTAGATATATTTTGCATGCAAATATTTTTATTAAAATTCAAGAATATANCATTTCAAAATAGCTCTGCCCCATGTCAATTTTAATACTCTTGAGTCAGTGAAGTTGCATACTTGACAGTCTAAACCCTTGTGTCATTTCAAGTTTTCTTCTCT
>LZPO01108948.1:3681-21718 GCA_001675575.1 Neotoma lepida
ATGTGTGCATATATACATGTGTGCATGCGTGTGTTACAATGCTTCATCTGAAGCCTGGACATATGTGGGAAAACAGACATCCTTTCGTGTCCCCTGATTTTTGAACCACACAGGCCCCTCAGTGGTGAGTATTGTTCCTAGACTGGGATGATGTTTTGATGGGGAAGATACAGCATTGATTAGTTGAAACAAAACATTTTCCAATTAACAGAAATAGAGGCTGAAACTGGAATGTGATGTGTTCTGTGACAGTGTTGCCAGGCAGCCTGTATAAAATTAATGAGAAGTGGATATATGAGGAACCGTTAAACACCTCCCTTCCCTGGCTTAACAGGGCTGGGGGAGGATGAATATGATAATATGATGTGGAAATCATCCCATATCTTTTCATGAGTTTGCATTGCTTTCTCAGGTCCATTTGTTTCTACTCATGTTATATGCACTAAAGTGAGTCTATTGTAAAATAGAGGAAAGATAACTGTGCGAGAGAGATAAGAGCCATCAAACCTAAATCTTCTNGGTATGCAAACCAAGAGATTGCAGTGAGAGTCCAGCAAGCAAGGGATACCTGGAATGATGGCAAATCTCTATTGCCAACCTGACCAGCCTTAGAATCACCAAAGAAACACACCTCTAGGTTTATCTAGGAGGGTGTTTCCAGAAATGCTTAACTGTGAGTAGGTGACACACCCTGAATACGGCCAGTGCCATCTCATGGGCCAGGTTCCCAGGCTGAATAAAAAGGAGATAGTAAGCTGAACCCCAGCTCCCATCTCCCTGCTTCCTGCTGTGGACGCAGTATGACCAGCTGCCTCACACGTCTCCTTCCTCCTTGAACTGTGAGCCAGTACAAGCCAAGAGCCTCCTCCTTAATCACAGTAATGGGAAAGTCACCAATTACAGCTGGTATTGTTGAAATAGGTCCACTATATGTCATCTAACTAAAAAGCAAATCATATCCACACAAAGCTGAAACTCTAAAAGGGATAGCAAGGTAATTGCTGCCCAAATNCAGTTCTAGTCAAGCAAGACTTCGTTTAGCTCCTGGGAACTGGGATTTCTACAAAATTCTAGCCTCCGTAAGTCTTGGCTACTTTTAGTCAGATGTGGTGCGGCATGTGGAGGTTAGGGGTGGAGGAAATCAGTAAAGAGGCAGAGCCCTTACGAATACCAGAAGCAATAGCCTGAGTAAAGGAAGANGAGGCAGGGGAGACTTCCAAAATGCCATGTTAGAGATTCACCAAGATGGAGCTGGTGATGGGAACAGAGTGATTCCACACACCTCTCTGAGACTTGAAGACACCCANTGAATTACACCCAGAAATGTCTAAATTTATTTGTATGTGCATAATGTGTCTATGTATAGTATGCATATGAATGTATATANTATATAAAGTNCATGCAGGTACATAGTGTATGCAAATATACCCNCNTCCAGTGAATCCAAAGTTAGCTCAGTTCTCCATCGTTCTGGACCAGAATCAGCCATCTGTTCCATCTCCTGCCATTTTTGATGCTGAAAGTGGCCACCTGAAATCTGTGTTATGAATCATGCCCAGGCCAAATCTTTTCTGAGGGATAGAAAGGGCTGTCATTGATGCTATGTGTCCCCAGACTTAGCAAGGAAGCAAACTAGGCTTCCTACTCTTCCCCAGCCGNGGCAAGTTAGAGCCGAAGAATGTGGTGAATCAAGATACCGCTCTGACTGACCATGGAGCTGTTTTTAATTAATAATGTGTTGGTGATTCTCTGTCCTGCAATAAGAATGCTGTTACAGAATCTCCGGGGTATTTCATCGGGGAGTCTGCAAATGTGANATAAAGAAACACACACAGCNGGGAAGAGAACTCTTTCTCTTAAGGAACTGGTTTGCTCCCCTCTTCGGGAGACCATGAATCTTGTAACAAATTATGCTTCCTGTTATAGTTGCATCCTGTTGCTGTGACAAACACCAACACCAAATGCAACTTCAGGGAAAAGGGTTTGTTTTAGTTCATAGGTTACAGTCTATCATTGAGAGAATTCAGGGCAGNAATTNAAACAGGAACTTAGAGGGAGGCATTACCTCTGACCTCAGAATTCATTTAATAACTAGAGCAGTACAATAGAAACTATAGAAAAATATTGCTTGTTGACTCACTGGCTCCCTCTGGTTTATGCTTAGCTAGCTTTCTTGTCTGCCCAGGGAATGGTGCCACCCACTGTGGGCTGGACCCTTCAATGTCAATTAATAAAGACAGTCTACCACAGGCATGACCACAGGTCAGTCTGATCTAGGCAATTCCTCAGCTGAGATTTCCTTTCAGATGTGACTCTGGGCTATGTCAGGTTAACAGTTACATCTCACTAGGATGCTTCCGCCTTCCTGAAAGAGCCAGAAACAAAAAGAGCCAGTGTGAACACACATGGACCTGTCTCTTATACACATCTAGATGTGTATAAGAGACAGCTGTAGCCCATTTTTAATTGGATTGTTCAGTATTTTATTTGACATTTATTTATTTATTTACTTACTTACTTACTTTTTTTTAAATGTACATTGGTATTTTTGCCTTCATGTATGTCTGTGTGAGAAAGTCTGATCCTCTAGAACAGGAGTTACAGACAGGTGTGAGCTGCCATGTTGGTTCTGGGACTTGAACCCGGGTCCTCTGGAAGAGCAGCCAGTGCTCTTAACTGTTGATCCATCTCTTCAGGCACCACCAACCCCCTTTCTTTTTGAGACAGAGTCTTACTGTGTAGCTCTGCCTGGCCAGAAACTCACTACGTAGACCAGGCTGGCCATGAACTCACAGAGATTCACCAGCCTCTGATTCCTAAGTGCTGGGCTTAAAACACAGCCAGTTTATTTAACATCTTTAAAAATGGGGAAATGACATCTGCACTGCCATCTTCGTGTTTCATGTGTTAGAAACATAAACAATGAATGAAGATATGCTTTGTATACACATAGAGGCCTGTACTGATCAGAAAGACTTAGGCTGTACCTGAGATGTGGAAAGCAGTGATTGGACAACTCAAATTTAAGTGCTGGCTCTTTAACCTTGGCTGTTAATCTTTTTTTTTAATTTATTTATTCTATGTATCTTTTACATGATGTATCTTGATCCCATCCATTTTCCTGTCCCTTCGCATCAGCCCTCTGCCCCTGCACACCCCCAAATAAAACAAAATTTAAGAGAAAAGAGAAAAAAATAAATAAAATAAAATAAAAAATAAAAAGAGAAAAACTTTAAAATCTCATCATGGAAGCTGCANTGTGACACCTTGAGTCACACCATGAACCCCTTTGTCCATATATCTTTACTTGCCAGTGTTCATTGCAAAGTGTCAATGGTCTGGTTTGAGGTCTCTGGTTTCTACTCTTGGGCTCCTCTTGGATATCCTGTTGTTGCTCTGAGTTGTGGAAATCCTGCAGCTTTGAGTCTGCAGGTCAGGTCCTTCAAGTGCCCCAGCAGATCATAGCTGGGGTGGAGGATGGGGTGGGCCGGGCCATATCCTTGGGTCTGGGTCTAGGCAGCTGTGCTCTCATCAACAGGGTGATCTCTGCTGTGCTGCCCAAACAAAGTGCAGGGCAAGCTTTCCTGTGTGCTGCTGCTGGTCAAGGGTTCAGCTCCCTCACCATCTCAGGATGCTCCCTGCCTCTCTCGTCTCTTCAGATATGCCTCTGTCCACAGGACCTGAACCATTCTGTCTCTCTCTCTTTCTCCCATGAACCACCATACCATACCTCTGCTCACACTAATAGTGTCCATCTGGCTGGTACTGCAAGGTACCAGGTGGGCCTGTGTTCTCCCCTTCCCGTGCCGGGCCCAGTGTGAACAGCCCCAGACCTGCCCATAGTCCTCCTTATCCCACTCAGGTTGCTCTGGTGCTGTGCTGAGCCATGCTTCCTCGTCACAAAGAGATCACCATAGTGCCCAACCACCTGGCACCATAGCAGGCTCCTGGTTGGTGCATTCAGCTGCAGGTGTGGGCTGGGGGGTTTCTCTGGAATCCGATCAGGGGCTGGGGATTAGGGTGCCCATGGCTGGCTGAGTCCCGCCCACCCATTTGTGTTTCTTCTATCTGCTCTTCTTACCCCTTAATTTCATGTCTTTATGAACAGTTTCTTTGTCCTGATTTGACTACTTCTTTTGAGATATTCAGGCATTTGCACTTCTCTTAATCACCTCACACCTACTTGAATAATAATAAGTCAGAGGATTCTGTACTCTTCAGAAAAGAAAAAGAAAATTTAGTTTCAGATTAGCACTTACTGCAAGAAGTTGCTGCTGTCTGCTGAGTCCAAACTTGAGGAATGCACTAGTCGGATTTGTGTGACTGTGTCCANTACCTGAGAAGGGCAGCTGATGGAAGGACAGGTGTAATCTGGCTCATGGATGCATAGGTTTCNGTCCATGGTCAGCCAGCCCCATTGCTTCTAGACCCACAGCAAGGCAGACTATCAGGCAGTGACTATATGTAGCAAAGAAACAGAGAGGAAACAGAGAGGAGTGGAAATGGGACAGGGGACAAAGCATGTCTTTCCAGGGCACACTGCCAGTGACCTCCTTTCTCCAATGAGCACCCATCTTCTCTTTCCACCACCTCCCAGTTATACACCATCATGAATACATCCAGGGATTAAACTATTGACTGGGCCCAAACTGTAGGGATGCAATAATTTGCNAAAACTCCATCATCTAGAGAAATTCCTGACATATGAGCCTGTGAAGACCATCTCACATTGAAATCACAGCAAATACTATTAGNTAAGACTGTCTTCCTCTCACCCGTGTGTGTACGTCCATGTCTGTGCATCTGTCTCNGCATGTCTCTGTGCCACTAAGTGTGTCTGTGTGTGAGTGCATGTCTAAAATCTGCAAGGCTTTTACAAGGTCCTGGACTAAAAAGGCACTATGTTCCCGCTGAGCCATTCAGAGTCATACAATTACAGTAATTACCAAGGCCAGTTCCAGCACAAGGCAGTGGAGTTAGACATGTTTCAATTGAGCAGACAAAGGCACCTAAGCCACTGTAGGATGTGCTTCTTATTATGGGCTGCAGGGGAGCATTCTTTTCCTGCCTTGGCCTTGGAATGAGAAGAGATTGGTTCTTTATAATGAAAAGATAGGCAGCTGCTGGTGGCTTGTCACAGCTGAGAATGGAAGAGGTGGGGAGGTGTGGCATGTGACTGCAAGGATCATGCTGANGCAGGGGGCAAGGATAAAGGCAGCCTTGAAAATAGGGGTGCAGGGTGTGGGAAGAAAGTTGCATCAAAGTTAATGGTGTTCTTATCATATACCAGGCACTTCTGAGAGTTTCTCATGGNGNGGGAGGAAGTTGCATTAAAGTTGATGGTGCTCTTATCATACACCAAGCACTTCTGAGAGTTTCTTATTATATTTGCATACCCAAAACTCCNGTTCGTAGATGAAGAAAGTGAAGCACAGAGGAATGAAATCTCTTCCCCNNGGAGGAACTTGGGTTCAGACATGGCTTCCCAACCTATGGGCTGTTCACTATACCATACCCCCATAATGTTGTCTAAGAACTGCCTGAGCTGCCATTCAAGAAGACCCTTAGAAAAATGTAGACTCTAGGGCCTCAGCCCACATGCATCTGTCATGTCAATCTCTGCATGTACTACTATAGCCTGAGAATCACTAGGCTATCCCTGAGGCCTCTCAAAGCCCAAAGTTCCTGGCCACAGTAGTGAGCTTTGGGAAGATTCTCCAACTCATAGGGTTCCCCATGCAAGCATCTCTAGGTCTCAGCATTCACAAGAGATCTGGAGACAAGGCATCTATGAGCTTGCTGACCATNGCTGACTGGAGCTAGGGAGAAAGAACCAGACAGGAGCCCATAGCACCATTCCCTGTCCCTGGGTAGACGAAGGTTAACAAAATAAATAAACTGCCCTATTGTCAGGCTTCTTTTGTGCTCTGCCTGCATGTGCACAAAATCCCTTTGGCATTTATCAGAAGGCTTCCTCATGCCCGCTCACGTGGCTTTCTCCTCTGGGACTTAATTTCCCATTCTGCAAGATGAAAGAGATGGGCAAAAACATCCCCAAGGTCCCCTCCTGCTTACTTTTTACTCAGACTGGAACACACAGCTATTAAACTACTTTTGCTGGAAGAATGGTTCCTATAGGAACTGTCCTGGGTCAGTGCATTTGAGTTTACTGGCATACATATGCGTGAGATAGGGTCCTTTGTCCAGCCAGCCCTTTGCCATAACCTAGCAATGTCCCTGGTGATACCTGCAAGCTTTCCCTCATCTCCTTCTCCAAGCAAAGACAGGAAATACATATACATAGCTCTTAAACTAAACACACCCGAAGCTAGGTCCCCCGTCTTTTTCTGGCTATGGTTCTCTTCTCAGCTGACTCTGCCTCTCTGAGCCTCACTGTCTCTGTGTGTACCTAAGGCAGAGGTCTGCTAGGGTCCTGCTTTCCCTAGACAAGCTGTTTGATTTATATCCTCCACTCAATCCTATAATCTATAAAAATATGAAATGATTTTTCAATAGTTGCTACTTCTGGGGCTTAGGATCTATTATCTTCCTGGTAGTTGTGGGCAGGGTCTCTGTTTCGAGCATGTCCCTCCAGCATCACTATCATCACCTTCACTGCCCCTAGAAGGTGCCCTCAGCCCCCAGCATATACTAAGCATTTTAAGATTGAGTATAGAGACCAGGAGACGGCACACTAAGATAGCCAAACCCTTCTCTAAGACTCCGTCCCTTTCTCCTCTTCACACTCCTCAAGCTAGCCTCTGAGACCTTCAGATTTTTTTCCTTATTTCTTACAGAGAAATTTCTTTCTTTCCTTAAGATCTGGGGTCAACAAATACCCCCAAGGCCTCTGACAGTCAGCTCTGCCTCCAGTTCTTTCATTTCATAGAAACAATATCTTTCTGATCGTGTGGCCATCTCCAAGAGAAGAACTGTGATGGTTAAAATTGTCTCTATTTTAATTAAGAGGAAGCACATTTTCTCTTATGGTTTGAATGTGTAATATCCCCAAGGCTCATGTGTTTAAGCACTTGGTACTTAGCTGGTGACACTGTTTAGTGGGGTATAAGTACCTTCTGGAATTTTGATCTGACAGGTATGAACTTGAGCCACCTTTATAAAATAATTATTACTTTGGTTTTGATCAAGTTGTTTTAAGCTTGTCTATAAAACTGGGCCAATATACTGCATTCAGGGAAAAAATACTGGGGAGATTAAGGGATTCTTTAGTGTGACTTTTCTCTGCCCAGAGTCAAATAAGCAAAAGGAATCATTTCAGCTTCTGGCATCTAGTGTCTGTCCCACTTTGTTGTATCAAATGAACTCAGCAGGAGAAGAGACTAACCCAGAACCATTTTTTACAGTTTCTCTTTCTAAAATCAATTTTGCTTTTTCCTTGACCCNGAGGAAGACATAAACTCTAGAGAGAGGAGGGAAGATGAAAACAGATCTCAGAGCAGTGGAGTTGGTGCTGGGTCGTGTGTGGAGTGGTTGGTGCCTTCTGAGGAATCTTTAAAACAGCTTGGAAAGCCAGTGGCAGTGTTTCCTTCCTTTCTCTCGGCTTCTTGCCTTGAAAGACCTTAACCATGAAATTGACTGGATGCTGTATTTGGTCCTTTGATGATCGACGCTACACATCCCTTTGATCCTTCCCTACCAATGATCCATCATTAAGGCATAAGAGAGAAAAGCAACACCCACAGAGGTAATGGGTAGATACATGGATATGGCCAGGTTTTCTAAAAAGTATTCCAAAATTAAAACTTGTGAAATAGGCTGGAGAGACAGCTTAGTTCTTACAAGCGCTTGCTGCTCTTCTGCAGGACCCAAGTTCAATTCCCAGTCCCCATTTTGGGAAGCTCACAATGGTCTGTAATTCAAGCTTTAGTGGATCCAATGCCCGCTTCTGGCCTCTATGGGCTCCTGAACATATCAGGCACATGTGTGCATGTGTGTGTGCGTGTGTGTGCACATGTGCGCGCACGCGCGCGCGCACACACACAGACACACACACACAAACAAACAATAAAAACTCAGAAAAACATAAGGCATGATGGTGCATGCCTGTAATCCCAGCACTCTGAAGAGGAAGTAGGAGGATTACAATTTCAAGGCTATCCTTGGCTAATTAGCGAATTTGAAGTAGGAGGATTACAATTTCAAGGCTATCCTTGGCTAATTAGCAAATTTGAAGCCACCCTTGGCTAGATGAGACCCTGTCTCAAAATAAATCTGTAGTAAAGCCTGAGGGCAACTTCACAGCCCTCTCTCTCATCACCACCCCAATCCCAATGACTCTTGTCACTGCAACTTCTTCATCCAGGCCTTTGGCCTTAGTCAGGGTTAGGATTGTGAGCATTTGTTTTGTGTTGTGCCCAGACAGAGAGCTGTATCCACTTTCCTTACAGTCTATCTGTGTGAGGACACTCTACTTCCATGTAGTTCTTCTTTAAAGAAATAATTAAGATCAAATAAATAATATTTAAATGCAAACCCCTCTTGAACAATGTCTTTCATGTACCTCCCAAAATCAGTTACAAAAACAATTGCGTAGACTGTTGTATTAATAGCTTGAGAGAGAAGTCTGGAAAGCAAGAAATGTTCTGCTAAATGGGGGGTGAAGTCTATTGCATCTCTGCAGCAGAATGCTCTGTCGTTTTTATGCCAAGGGACACTGAATGCTCTCTATGTGCACTCTGCATTCTCAAGATGGATGGAATGTGACATCTTTCTTTGTCTCCAGAAGTCCCCCTCCCTCTCCTTCAGCTCTTGGACTCCTAGCTCAGTGGTATTTAAACAATGAGGTACTCTCTCCCAGGCAGGGACCTTCAGTGGGAGAAAGATCCATGGCCTCTTTGAACANGGGGTAAAAGCAGTGTGCATGGTTTTAAGCACATGCAATCATGTTGTTCCCCGGGGAGTGTGAAGACATGCTGAATCTCCTTTAGCGTTCATTGCTGGATAAATAACCCACAAGAAGCTGTTCTCGGTTCCGGCAGATCAGAGAGCACTTCAAATATGAAAGTAAATTTCAGGTAGAAGAAAAAAACCTCATTTCCCCAAATCACCAACGTTTTTCAAGCCACTGATACTTCCACAAGGGAGAGGGAAGCAGACAGGGCATCCGATGGGGACTCTGAGTGACAGAAATGCCTTACAGAAAACAGAAGCCACCTTCTGTACTCACAGGGTGGCAAGAGGAAGGGCTCCCATGTCTATTTTGCTGTGGAGGAAACACCTTGAAGAGAGCATCTGGTAAATGGTATGTCTGGGATTTGAAGTCAGCAGAGTTTCTGAAACTGCACCGTAAGCCATTCTCCTGTCTCACACAGTACGCTTGACTTCCTGCAGGCCTTTCTTTCCGGAAAAGGACCTCATCTCCAAATGAGTCTCCAGTCCACACTATATCTCCAATTTCTTCCTAATGAAATGAACTATCAACCCAAACCCCACCCCAAATTCCTTATCTTCTTTGGAGTGAACATCAGAACCCACCCCTAGACCATGTTCATCACCATCCTCATTTTTACCATGTTCTACATCCAGTCTATACTGTCCATTTTCTCTAGTCATACTCAACTTCAGTGGCAAAACGTGTGTGTGTGTGTGTGTGTGTGTGTGTGTGTGGTGTGTGTGTGGTGTGTATGTTACAGGAAGTTGAACCCAGGGTCTCTTGCCTGCTGTTCAAGTGCTCTTCACTAAGCTGTCTCCCCAGCTCATACTATTACACATTCCTGGCTGTTACTGCCACAGGTTTTCTTTGGGGGCATTGTTCAACTGTTGCCCATACAGTAGCCACNACCTTCTACCCCACCATGGTCTTCGCCCTCACTACAGTAAAGACAGCCAATCAGAGTTTTGTCTGGCCTTGTCCTTCGGTGGCTCTCTACCATGGTGGAGTGAGACCAGTTCTCAGGGAAGCATCATGAAGATGTTACCTTGCTGAATCAAAACTCAGTAACACACATTCTTGGCCCTAATCTAATCTTTGAGATGGGCTCAGGACTCCTGCCTCAGGAGTTTGTTCCTGACACCCAAGAAAACCCACTGCAAAGTGTAGATTGCCTTTCCATGTTTAAATAGTTTCTAATCTCAAGGTATTCAGTGCCTCATTAATGAAACTCTTTGCTGTTGTTACCAGGAGATACCCCTCTCTCTCCTCTTGGCCTTAGTATAGCACCCTTGTCCAGTGGAATGGGCAGATGTGAAGTCTCTTTATCTTTTTCTCCCAAGGTGTTTGCCTTTCTAGAAACAGCAGGTAGGGAAGCATGGGCTGGTCTAATGACTCTATATTCTCTCTGGCTTAACACACTGTAGTCAACATAATTTATTGCATGTTTGTGATGTACTTGACACCAAATTAAGAATCTTAAATTCCCTTATGTAAAAAACCCAGTTCTTTTGAGTTAGATCATACTATCACCCCCATTTTCCTGATGGACTGAACAGCAGCTACTCTGGAGTGCATAGCCAAGCAGTAAGAGAGCCATAATTTGAACCCAGGTTATTCTATTCCAGAGGTCAGAAGATACATTTTCATTAGATTGCTGTAGTCGAAAGATTTCTCCAATACCACTAGGCCGTGTGGTCCCTCAGCCACTTATAAAATAATCTTTCAGTGTCCCACCATAGGCACTGGGCTCCAAAAAACTGGCTCATGCACCAGGGATGAGTCCTGATCCCACTGCCTGCCTGGGGGCCCCCCTAAACAGTTCAAGCTAAACAACTGTCTCACCTACTTTGCACAGCCTTGGTGCAGGGAGGAGGGGCTTGGACCTGCCTCAACAGAATGTACCAAGCTCTGCTCANTCCCCATGGGAGACCTTGCCTTGGAGGAGGTGCAAATAGGAGGTGGATTGGGGGGAAAGGTTGGGGGACAGGAGGAAAGAGGAGAGGGGAATCTGTGGTTGGTATGTAAAATGAATAAAAAAATCTCTTAATAATAATAAAATAATAATAATCATTCAGAGGCTTAATATTAATTACTAATTGCATAGCCTATGGCAGGCTTCTTGCTAGCTAGCTCTTATAACTTAACCCATTTCTATTAATCTATATGTTGCCANGTGGCCATGGCTTACCGATACTTTCACATCTTGCTTCTTCTTGTGGTGGCATCTCCTTCTCCTCTCTCTGCCTTTCTTCCTCCTGTCCAACTCTTCAATTTCCCGCCTAGCTATAACCTGACTTGCCATAGGCCAAATGGCTTTATTTATCAACCAATCAGAGCAAAACATATTCACAGCTTATAGAAAGACATCCCACAGCAGATTGCACCCCTAATCATTGACTCCTAAAGTCATTCTTTCATAGGAGAGGGGGAAGTCAGCTTAGCCTCACATAAAATGGCATTAGTATGCACAGGATGGCCATGTTGAAGGAGAAAGATTCTAGGATTTAACTATTTCAACAGTGCTTCTCAACATAAGGAACCCAAGACCCAGAGAGAAGAAATTACTTAAAACTAAGATCTTGCTTCCCAGATTTGGAAAACAACAACAGGCTACAGAGAGTTAACTTTTACATCAAATTTTCCAAGATGTATTTTATGAAAGAGTAAGGTATGAGACAAGGGAAAGAAGAGTTGGGGGCTCAAATGCTACATTTTTGTTGTTGTTGTTTTTTGTTTTGTTTTGTTTTTCGAGTCAGGGTTTCTCTGTGTAGCTTTGCGCCTTTCCTGGAACTCACTTGGTAGCCCGGGCTGGCCTCAAACTCACAGAGATCCACCTGCCTCTGCTTCCCGAGTGCTGGGATTAAAGGCGTGCGCCACCACCACCCGGCTCAAATGCTACATTTGCTGATGTATGAAAAATACCAGTTACATGAAGTATAAACTAACTTTGTAAAGAAATTGCATGCAAGAAAGGACTTTTCATCAATCATTTTAAACAGTGATCTTACAGAAGAAAATTATTTGTTTGTACAAATGCAGACTATTGTACAGTGGGATCCTAGTAGGAAATTATGGAGCCTAGTTCTGGGTGATAACGTACAGACTGCTATAGGATATGGAAAAAAGTCACACAGCTAAAAGAAATTCATTGATGTTAGCAAAGGCTGATATACAGTAGAGTTAGTGTTAAAATATTAAGGTTCATATATTATGAGTAGAAACCCAAATTCCTCATATACAAAGCTCTATGGATTTAAAACTTCTGATATCATGTCAAAAAGCTGTGTCTCTGGCTGGGAAAGTAGTTTAGCAGGTAAAGGCATTTGCTGCCACACCTGATGGCCAGGATCCACATGATGGAAGGAGAGAATTGGCTCCTGAAACTTGCCCTCTGATCTACACACACACACACACACACACACACACACACACACACACACACCCAGGCCCATGCACACTTAATGTAATTTTTGAATAGCTGCATCTCCACTATGACATTTTCTGTTGCCTACCTGTTTTGGCTGGCAGATTAAGAAGGTCACAGTATATTATTGCACCCTGTGTTTTCATTTATTCATCCATCCCTGGGCATATAATATGACATTTAAGTTGTCATTGTTTTGCTGTAAGATGGGAAGGTTCTCAAGAAATGTACCCTACAAGCTTAAAATCTAGTAAATTCAAGAAGCACTAGACAATGGAACTAAATGGGTTTCTTAGCTAGAGAACTTCATGCTGCTATTGTGTACAGCATTTTCTGAATTTTGACTGTGAAGACTCTTTTCTCAGTCCTATCTCATCCTCCACCATTTGGAACCCACCGTAGAAGCACAATGTCTGAGGCCACCTTCCTACTGAGGAAGCCATCCTTGAGATGCAACAGCTCATCATTAATGCTGGCCACAGCACCCTAAGCTTCCCCTTCTCTGCTCCGCCTACCTGCATTCTTGCTTGCCTCCATGAATTCACAGAAATCCAAAGGGGAGGAAAAACAACAAAAGGGTTTTTTGTTGTTTAGCAGAAGCACTGTGTTAGCTCACAGGAGAATGAATACTAGGACTCAAGTGTGTTAGAGCTGGACCCTAACAGTGGGTTCCAAGGACTTAGGCAACATTCTCCCACACAAATCTCATTGGTGCAAATTGCCACGTGGCCCCACCTAACTGAGAAGGTTGGGAAGTTTAGTCCTCTTGAGTCTCCAGGAAGTAGGGGGAAAGCCAGATACAAGTACCAGGGTCTCCTGCTTCAACCTCCATGTTCTCCCAGTGTCCAAGAGAAGGAATTAATGTGACCTGACACTTTAGCACCTCATCTTAAAGTATCATTGCTCTGTCTCCTTTGGGCGTGGGGTTCCTTGCAGTTCCCCATTTTTAGTAGAAATTGTTGCTTGGGATGCTTAAGTCATTTGCCTAAGACTTTCAGCTGGCATGTGACAAACAGATCAAACCTTCATCTTGCAAGAACTGTATTTACCTGGCAGGGCTGTTGAGAGAATCAAGGGAACCAGAATGTCATTCATTCAGTCAAATATTTATTAAACACCTACATGTACCTAGTTGCTATTCAGGATTTGGAGGAAGTGGTAGATACTGCCCACACAGAACTGAACTTTGTATGGGAAGAAAATAATAAGCAAAGAAATAATCAAATAATTTCTGATAATGACAAGTTCTGAGGGGAAAAAAACAGAGTAAGGGGAAAGGATTGGGGGCCAGATAAAGACAGCAGATATTACAGGTTAGGGTGTCAGAGACAGCAGGGTCTGGAGACAACAAGGCAGTCTTAAACAGACCCTGAGGANGAGGAAACAGCTAGTGCAGACATAAGATGGGAACAAGCTGTTTACTTTTAAGAGAACATCAGTGAGGCAAATGTGCTATGTTGGGAAAACAAATGAGGAAATAGCAATCTCTGAGGTCAGAGAAACAGGTACATGGGGCATAATCAGAGCAGATCAGTGGTGAACCCAGAAATGAACTAAGCAGGACGGGAAAGATACTATTGGAGTGTGTGAAGAAAGGGATTCTGTTAGCCTGTTGCCTCTGTGTGTGTGTGTGTGTGTGTGTGTGTGTGTGTGTGTGTGTGTGTGTGTGTCATTCTGGTTCCTTTGTGTAGAATAGAATGTTCTAGAAAAGAAGAAATAAGAGAAGAAGTAAAGAGAGTTTAACAGAGGCTTCTGGAGTCATCCAGGCAAATGACACTACTAGCCTAGGTGGTAGAGGTGAGAGGAAGTAGGAAGTGTTAGACTTGAGAAATGCTTGAAGTTGGGTCACTGGGACTTGCNGGTCAATTANAAGTAAAGACTGGGAAGAAGAAGAAATCAAGAAAAGTACTGGACTGAAAACAACAAATGAATAGTGGCTGTAGTAGATGGGTTGATGTCCCCAAAGATGTCTATGTTTTAGTCCCTGGAACCTGCGAATATATTTCTTTATGTGTCAAAAGGGACTTTACAGGTATGATTAAATAAAGGGTCTTGTGATAGGGGGACTATCCTGGAGATCCAGGAGGCCCACTGGAGTTATGAGGTTATTGAAAGAGTGAAGCACAAGGCCACAGCAAGATGCTGAAAGCCTCAGATGGTAACCTAGGAAACGGACTTCCCCCTAGAGCATCCAGACAGAATGCAGCTCAGCTGACATCTTGATTTTAGGCCACTGAAAGCCATTTCAGATTCCTGCCCTCCAGAATGATAATAAATTTGTATTGGTGATGGCCACTAAGCAAGTGGTACTTTGTTATGGCAGCAGTTGGAAATTAATATCATTTATTTGAAGCCTATAAAACACCACACAGTGACCACCATAGAAAACCAGGAATTACAACCAAGAGAACAGAGGGAGACAAGATAGATTTATTGTCTAACTTAAAATGGAAAAGTGCTTAACTGTGTGGTATCTTCTGTTACATCGACAGGCAGGAGACATCAATTTATAGCAAGTCCTACATNTGATAATGGAGGGGTAGGAGAGTAAGGTGCAGGGCCAAGGCTATGATGGGTGAATTTGCAGGCTGGGACACTTTCATGTCTGCTAA
The DNA here is from genome assembly GCA_001675575.1 of Neotoma lepida. Lineage (NCBI taxonomy): Eukaryota > Metazoa > Chordata > Mammalia > Rodentia > Cricetidae > Neotoma > Neotoma lepida. The sequence goes on from LZPO01108948.1 coordinate 18,611, forward strand.
ATAGACCTCCCTTTTCTTTTGCCTCTGACAGGGACTTGAATCTAGTTTTTAATCTTTAGGTGAAGAGAAAAAGGTGTGATGGTGTTCTGTTCCCCTTGAGGCCAGTGGACTTTCTCCAAGCAGGTCACTTACCTTTGCTCCTCCTAGTGGAATTCATTCCTCTTAACTAGGATATCCCCTGAAACCAGTGAAGTGATTCACTGAGTGTGTGACATCTCTGAAAAATTGTGAAAGATTCATTCAGAGAGTAGCATTTCTTTTTTGCTGTATGGAATCGGATCTTCATCTCCTACGACATGATTCTAATATGGTCTATTGAGATTTTTATGAGCACAATTAAGAAATGTCATTACTACTTATTACGGATAATAGAATAAATTGGCAGTTCAGGTAATAGAATCTATATTCTACACCTTCACAATCTTTGGAGAATTAGAGCTGAGCTAACGATTTGGGCAACCAGGATTTTTCAATGCCTTCTGGTAAGTAGAATCTGAGCTTATTATTTCCTCCTGTGTCCATTCAATGATGGTTATAAAGCAAATCAACCCTTATCTCAAATAAAAGGCAGACAAAGACACAGAGGAAAGGGAGATGGAGAATGAAGATTAGAAAGGAATGAGGTAAGAAATGTGGGAAAGAGGTTCAGACTGGATTCTGTGCACAGCCATCATTAGCAAAAGGCTTGCTTAGGAATGTCGGTAATGGTAGTGATATTAAACTGACTAGAANCTGAAGCTCATCTACGGCATAAACTACCTGAGTGGCCATGAACAAATTGCCCACCCCTTCTTCACATTTCATCCATCAAATTGAAGTAATAAGAGCTGTTCGTAGGCCTGCTGAACGTTGGGAAGAGGATGGGGGGCAGGGGAGGAGGGTGAGAAGAGCTGCAGCACACCATCTTCTGGGAAGATGTGGGCATTGCGATCATGAGCTCAAAGCAGCTGAGCATACCTACCCTGGGTCTACACAGGAAAGTTCTCCCCAGTGGTCAGGATGGATGGTGGAAAAGTTCAGGGCCTACCTCCTACTGCTGGCTGCCGAAAGATTCAGGGAGGGGAGCAATCATAGCCTTCAGCTGAATGCCCCCTGGCGACCCTACCAGGCTGCAGTGGATAGTTGCAACCCAATGGTCACACAGACAGCCCTGGGTAAATCAAATGGGTCACAAAACAAAACCAGAAATCATGAATCCAGGAAAGTGACTAGTAGGGATAAGGGGGGTGTTGTTAGGAATGGAAGGGAGGTCAAGGGGGAAAAGTGGGGGAGAAAGTAATCAGAATGCATTACACACACATAGGAAAGTATCAGAGAACAAAATTAATCAATAAAAAATAAAAGAAAGAATTGTGTGGGAAAAGGAAGTACACTTCTGTGGTGGTTACAATGAGAATGGCCCCCATAGGCTCATATATTTGAATGCTTGGTCCCCAGCTGGTAAAACTGTTTTAGAAAGATTAGGAGGTGTGGCCTTGTTGAAGGAGATATATCACTATGGGTAGGCTTTGAGGTTTCAAAAACCCATGCCATTCCCAATTAGTTCTCTCTCTCTCTCTCTCTCTCTCTCTCTCTCTCTGCCTAATGCTTGTAGATCAGATATAAGCTCTTAGCTACTGCTCCAGCACCATGCCTGCCTACCTGTTGCTATGCTTCTCACCATGATGGTCAGGAACTCTTCTACCCTCTGGAACCATACGCCCAAATTAAATGTTTTCTTTTAAAAGTTGCCTTGGTCATAGTATCTCTTCATAGCAATAGAACAGTAACTAAGACAACTTTTAAAAATAAAAAAGCATTTTCTAAATAGGTGAAAGGATCACTGAATTCACGACCAAGTTTGTTTGATGCTAATGACAAGGATGAGGAAAGCTATAAAAGATTGAGTGGGTCTGAACCTCTGTGCAGAAAAGACCACAGCCTCTCACATCTGTGCACAGAGAAGACCACAGCTTAACTCACATCTGTGCAGAGAAGACCACAGCCTAACTCACATCTGTGCACAGAGAAGACCACAGCTTAACTCACATCTGTGCAGAGAAGACCACAGCCTAACTCACATCTGTGCACAGAGAAGACCACAGCTTAACTCACATCTGTGCAGAGAAGACCACAGCCTAACTCACATCTATGCACAGAGAAGACCACAGCCTAACACACATCTGCGCACAGCCTAACCCACATCTGTGCAGAGAAGACCACAACCTCTCACATTTGTGCAGAGAAGACCACAGCCTAACACACATNCAGTTGACCAGGTTCCCTACATAGGTCCTCTCAGTTCCTGCCACTGTCTGGGAAGGGTTACTGTAAGGATGAAGAGCAGAACCATCCCTCCAGAGCCCTAGTCACTGTTGTTCACACCTCAGTACCACACCAGAAAATCAATGAACAAATGAAATGAACCAATAAGCATGTACTCTTAGTATTAGAAAGTGATCTGTGCTAAGGAAGCCATGGAGAAAGGGGAATTATGAGAAGGGATCTAAGCATGGGTGGGCTAGTGTGTCTCTGGAGCCACTTCCCTCTCCTGATGCAGGTTCAGACCCTTCCTGTTTACACTCACCAGGATGCTCAAATCCCACTTCTGGTTGCTTCCTGTCCTGGGAGCCCTTTGCTGCCCTCNGGTGGTTCGTATGGGATCCACAGACAGCACATAANGNCAGTGGCTCCCATTGCTGGCTGGAGTCTATCCCTCCTCTCCCAGCTAACTGTNGGAAAATACCTATTTCTATCTCTCTATAGGACCGAGTACTCACCACTCCTCTGAAAGACTAAAGACTGGAGATTTGAGCAACACAGAGCTGGGCAGGAACCAGCATGCATCAGCTCCTCAGAGTCAGCTGTACACACCACAGGTAGAAATCAGCACAAACAGAACTANCTACATCAAAGGCACCACACATCAGCAAATGCTGAAAATCAGGGCTTCNCCTACCTGAGACATCCTACCCTTACACCTTCACTATCATGACAACAGCCGGATTTACCACCTCACCAATGACAGCACANGCACCGAAGGCAGCCACCCAGGAGCACAACTCCAAATCCCTGTCCATTGTGCTATATCTAGTGACCTCTGTTTGGTCCCTGACTTGCTTCTGAGGT
>LZPO01108949.1:8961-19183 GCA_001675575.1 Neotoma lepida
TGGCGCCTTTCCTGGAAATCACTCGGTAGCCCAGGCTGGCCTTGAACTCACGAGATATGCCTGCCTCTGCCTCCCAAGTGCTGGGGTTAAAGGCGTGGGCCACCACCACCCGGCATAGGAATAACTTTTGTAATTTTATACTAGGCACTACTGAGACACACGTATGTGTTTAAAATACCATCATAATTTCCATACTATGATCCTTGATTTAGATTTAAAAAAAAAATCACTGAATAACATCTGCAAGTGAAACCTGTAAACATNATTTTCACTGTTATTCACACTTTTATCATTCATAGCAAACTTCTTTGCTATGGTTTATTCTTTGGTATGGACACAGAAAACAGCCATTAAACCTATTTAACAAAGCAGGTATGCTGCTGCCAGCCTCTAATATACAATCTGTCTTTAATACATTAGTAATATTTTACCATTCTGTTTAGTACATTAAAATACATTAATAAGGATAAATGTATCTATAGTTTGATTTAATTTTGCCTTCTTGGTACATGTAAATTCTTTCTTTTCTTTATTTAAAAAAAGCACTCAGGGCTTAAATAAATATTGTGATTTTATTACTGGATGTTAAATCATCTAATATCCAATGGTCGTGATTTATAATTATATATTACTTATATTAGTAATTTGTATTAGAAAGATTCAATTTTAGGTAAAAAAAAAGTATTCTATTGTGTTCTTTGAATTTTCTTTAAAATATCTAACATTTGTCATTGATGGAATTATTTTTCAGTTTTATTTTTGTTATAACTAAAGTGTCAATTTTATTATCATATTTGTGTTATTAATTATGTATAATAGATTTTCTATTTTAATAGATTTTCTATTTTAATGGATATATATATATATAAATCCATCAGAATAGTAATTATTAGTTTGACAGACATGTAGCTTAAGAAAGGTTTTCTGTGCCCTGTTCCTCCATGCCCTATCTGAGTTGCAATTTCCTTCAATTTTCAGGTCATGCCCAGTCTGTCACCTGCATTAAGAGGTCGACATGTAGGTGTGGTCTCTGTCCAAGTTGTTCAACTCTCTTATCATCTATCCCGTTGGCCACAGACTGTCAGTGTTTGATAAAGGCAGAGTGAAGAAAAGAAAACACAGCATTCTGATTAAGGTAGTCTCCATCAGGATGGACCTACCTGGAAGTATATTCAAAATGTATCCCTTTGTTGTGTGTTCATTGGCGAAAAACATAAAAAGGAGATATTGCCCTGTTTTATTTAAGAATTTGGGGTCAATCCTGCATCTTAGATAAGTGGTCCCCCAATTCATTAGAATATATTGGAATTTAACCTTTGATTCATTTAATCAATGTTTATATAATTCCTTTGAGTGTATCGGGAAGAAGTCATCACTGAGGAACTAACTTCACTGAAATTCAAATTCATTTATATCATTACAGTGCATAAATAAGAACGACCAATTATTTTGTTCTTTATTGACAATTTATTTTGAAAAGAAACATAAAAATCAAATTAATTGAACTCAAAATAATTTCATATTAGGGTACCAGTGCTATTATTACATACAAAATTATTATATACAGTGGAAACTAACTTTGTGAGTGTTTATATGAACATCCTTACATGAACACAGATTAAAATCTAATGAACCATAGATTAGACGGGCTGTTTTTAACTTTACTATGTAAACAAATTGGATTCAACTACTATTTCCCATTTTCTTTTAGAAGAACCATTCAGCATTTTCAAATATCAAAAGGGCAAAAAATTTGCAATTGGACTAACTTATGTCGTTCGAGTTTTTGTAATTAATTTTTTTCATGCAATATATTTTGGTCATGTTTTCCCTCCCCCAACTCCTCTCTGATCCTCCCCATCTTCCTGCTTCCTCAGCTTCGTTCTTACTCTCTCTTTCTCAAAGAATAAATAAAAACCAAAAGGAATCTACAGAGAGAGAGAGAAAAGAAATAAAAGTCCACAAATGATAAAAATGGAGTTTATTTTGTGTTGGCCAACTTCTACTGGACATAGACCCTACCCTGGGATACGGATGATATGCCCATTGACACTTCACTGAATAAACGAATTTTCCCTTTGCCAGAGGATATCAGTTACAAATAGATCCTTGGTTAGAAATGGGTCCCCACGTCCACTTCTCCTTTTCAGTGTGGGACCTCATCTGGTTTGAAGCTGTTCCGGTTTAGCATGTACTGCCACAGTCTCTGAGTTCATATGTGCATCAGTCCTGTTGTGTTATCGACTGACTCCTTGGAGTCATCCATCAACTCTGGCTCTTATAATTTTCCTGCCTCCTCTTCCCCATGATCCTTGAGGGGATGGGTTTAATGAAAACATCTGATTTAGGACACTGTGGTCCAAAGGTTTTCACTCGCTGCACATTTTCCAGGTCTATGTATCAGTGTTATTCACCATCTACTGCCAGAAGATTGTCTAATGGGAGGTGACTGAGGCACTGATCTATGGAAATAGAAAGATGTCATTATGAGCCATTTTATTGCTATGCTCATTGAGATAATAATAGTAATATTTTTCCCCGGCCCATGACTTGTATAATCTCAGGTTCCTGGCTATTTCACAAGTGTCAAGTATGGGTTCCATCTCATAGAGTGGGTCTTATATCCCATCAAAAAGTGGGTGATTTCTCCCATAATGTGGCATTTGAATTTTGCATAAGGTTATTGTGACCTTTACAACAATGATTAAAAAGTTAATATTCAATAGTAAATAGTCATACTGCTTCAGGAAGATCCACTGAGCAAGTGAGAATGTTACTATTATCAAGTACGTGTAGACCACAAACACTACTGAACACCTTATGATGCATAGGATATATATATATATATACATACATACATATGTGTGTGTGTGTGTGTGTGCTACACATATACAAAGTCATTATAGTATTTGTACAATAAGGTAATTTGATTTTTTTTATCATTTTCCCCTTAATTCATAAAGAGAAATTTTAACTCCAGAATTAAAATTAAAAAAAGATTTGTCTATGAATTTATATGTGATATTACCAAAACAACAAAAGTGAAACAATCTTTAAAACCCATAGCTCTTGCAACAATCTTTAAAACAGTGGTAACATAATTTAAAATATAAGCAAAAAAAATCTAAAATAAGAAAAAGGTTGATGTGTTTTAAAGGTTCCCATGGAATAAAATGTAATTTATAGACTAAAGCATTTCAGAGAATGAAAAACCTATAACAAATAAGCTCCTACAACCAGCTTTCCTGTCCCAGCCAAAATAATAATTATGTGTGTCCTGGATCCTTCATCACCACTGCTGGGTAGTGATGATTGGGACACGAGGGTATTCATCAGCCCTGAGTATTACAGCAGTCTCTTCCTCATTCTAATCATCAAGACAAAAATTCAGTAAGCTAGACAGGAAGAATACAAATCACCATGTCTTGTTTTAACAGTTTAAGTGATTTTGTATTCCTGGAATGCTATTAAGTTGGTTAATGCTGCCTAGAATCACACAGAAGCATTCTGGTTCATTGGTTTCTTGTTATTATGCTTTCAGAAATATAAAATATCACTTATATTAGAATACATGTAGTATGCATATTGAACTTGAATCCTAAAGTGGAAAATATGTCTAATGATGAACAAAAACAGGAGTTGAACAAAAATGAAAATTGGAATATGAGTCTGTGACAATGAGGAAGGTTATAATGGTTCATAGGAAGCAGCAAAAAGAACTCTGAACTGATCTCTACAGATCCATTATAAATTGGACTAGTAGAAATAATTAATTGGGGACTTTCCAGGCCATTTCTTAAATACAATTAAAGAAAATGAATTAAACCTTAGCATTAGTTTTCTTTAAAGGAAACCAATAAATTCTGCAAATGGGATGGCTTCTGTACATATTGTTTTCCTCAGAGAGTTACGTAATCTCATTTTTCACAAGCAGCAACCACAGTAACAGATGCTATGCATTTGGATTTGAGAACATCANATAAGAATTGAAGTTCAATAATGCTTGTTTTCAGAAACTGTTTACTCCATTAAATAATAAATTCCACAACATTGCACTCCATTCACACCTTCTTCTTTGATTCAAATAGTGTCTTAATATTCAATCCATAAATGATTCATAGGAAGTTATCCTCAAAAATCACGTAATGGTTGTCCATCATACAAGCTAAAATAAAATCCAACTCCATTGAAATAGCTGAATGACAAATGTGTCATCAGTTATGGTAGGAATTAGTCAACAAATTGTAATATAATCACAGTCCTGTGCATTCTCAACCTATTTTCATCAAAATGTTTTAATTTGAAATTTTTTACTTAATTGGTTTAAATCACATGCAGTTGTTTTCTTTTCTTTTTGAGGATTTAAGATAAAATTACTGTACTTACATCCTTTCCACCCCTCCATGACTCATCTCTAATTTCGCCTGTGATCCCTCTCCCTCTCAATTTTAGGACCTCTTATACTTTCATTATTATTATTATTATTATTATTATTATTATTATTATATTCAAATAGAACCTGCTGGATTAATTTGATGTTACCTGTATTTACATGTGTTAAGGGCCATCTGCTTGTACTTGGATAACCTATCAGAGGACTTATCGCTGGGGAAGACTGATTCTCCTTTTCCTAGCCACCATAAATTGCCTGTAGCTATTCATCTAAGGCTCTTGCCTTTTCAGATTTCCACATCCACATTTGGATGTCAACTGGTATTGTCACTTTGCTGGTTCTCTTTAGATGAGCATATCATTAAGATTGCAACTCTTGATATATATAAGACACTAGTTCAGAAAAGACATCTTGCTCTTCTGGATCGTAAATTTTTTTTCTGACATTCTCTACAATATACCCTGGGTTTATCCTATCAGGATATATTGTAGATATATGAATTGGGGGTGGTCACCCCCAAGTCAGCTGTATGTGTTTCTCTGTATTTTGACCATTTATCTATGTCTTTGATGGTTTCAATCCCCTGTAAAAGAAATGTTTCAATGATGGGTGAGAACTGTACTTCTCTACAAACAACGATCCTGTTACTGAGCTAATTGTAGTCATACACACCTAGATTCAGTAGAATAGTTTTGAACTCACATATTACCTTCATAGTCTGATGAATGCCTCATAGAAACAGCTGGGGACACTGCACACAGAGCTATCAATGAACCCAATCCCCTTAATAGAGCTGAATCACAGTTTGTCATTAACTCCTTCCCGCATCTCAGGAAACACAAACAACTAAGGAACACAAGTCCTGCCAATCTTTGTTACAGTTGATGAATCTGTATGAACAAGTAACCCACCTGAAGCAATGGTAATGTATTACATCCAAGGAATGCCATAGGACACATCATCCACAGAATTTTAAGTAATGATTCCAGACCATATAAATGTTAGTGACAACCAAATATACAAATTGTTAGACTTACTAAACAAACCAATACCAAGATACACTGGAATCATGAACAAACTCAATAACCAGATAAATCTAATGGAACACAATGCTCCCTGGCAAGATATCCCAAGGAAAGGAAGATGACAGGCAGCATGGTAATGACTTCAAGAACAAGTTATTATAGAAAGTTAAATAAGGTAAAGAAGGATACAGAAATGAAATGTAAATTAATAAGAAGACAATTCAAGCTTTGAATGAAAAATTAAGGGAGTAGATAAATGTCATACAAACCTCTAACAGAAACCATATTGCTAAAGAAATGAAACAGCACTGAGGACATCCAAAGCATAATTAACTAGGCAGAAGAAACTATTTCTAAAATGACAGATAAACATATAAACTAAAAACAGAAAGAGAAGCTCTTAAAAAAAAGGAATCTTTAAAAGACTAATGTGATACTAAAAAGCCAAGAAACATTTGAACATTTTTATTGTTTTTGCTCCAGAAAAACAAGTGAGGGGAAAATGCATAGAAAGATCTGTTTCATGAAGTGACTGCTGAAAACCCCACTCTTGGGATAAATGGACAACTAGGTCAGGAGCTTAAACTCCTGATTCTCACAAGGTGATATTTTATTTGATCTACTGAACACCAAAGATAAAGAGAGAATTCTGAAAACAGCAAGCAAACACAATCAAGTCACTTTTAATGTAATCCCCAATAAGCCATGGACACTGTCCCAACTAAATCTTTGCAGGTCAGCTGAAAAGCAGGTCAAATAATTAAGAATATTAAAATCATAAAAACAAGGTCTCAGAAGAAAGATCAAAACATAAACTGCTAGCTAAAGGCATGACTCCAGCTACCTTTCATAAAGTCAGTCTCCAGGATACACACACACATACACACACACATGCCCCCACACACACGTGTACACATGCACACATGCATACACACACACACACACATACACATACACACAGACACACACACACACACACACACATACACAGTGGAAGCAGAATTGAATCAGAGACACATGAAATGTTAGACAACTGCCTCAAGTCATCTTCAATTGTGATCCATATCCTACTTTTAGACATTAAAATAGATTTATCAAAAAGTATCAAATGTAAACATCAAAGCATTGAGTAATTAAACTAGCATAGGGGAAAAGTCTATTTGAATATACACTAAATAAAATAAAATTTCCATGCTCCAAGTTGATAGACAAATTTTATCCTATATTTCTTGTGTGTGTGTGTGTATGTCCTGGAGATGGAAATAATGTGGTCAGGCTTAGAGGTAAGTTCTTTTACCTGGATATGGTAGCTTGTCAGACTCCTTCTCCTCCTCCTCCTCCTCCTCCTCTTCCTCTCTTTCTCTCTCTCTCTTTCTCTCTCTCTCTCTCCCCCCTGTGGTGACTACATTGTGCCCCCCAAAATATTGTGTACCTTAATAAAACTTATCTGGGGTCAGAGAACAGAACAGCCATTAGATAGATGTAGAGGCCAGAAAATGGTGGCTCACATGCCTTATACACCTTTCTGCTTCCTGCCATTACTTCCTGGGATTAAAGGCATGTGTCTTTCTCAAGCAAAGACATGAGATCTCAAGTGCTGGGATTAAAGGTGTGTACCACAACGCCCGGCTCTGTTTCCAGTATGGCCTTGAACTCACAGAGATCTGGATGTATCTCTGCCTCCAGAATGCTAGGATTAAAGGCGTGTGTCTCCACACTTGACTATTCCTAGTGTGACCTGGAACTCACAGGGATCCAGACAGACCCTGCTTGCTAAGTGATAGGATTAAGGGCATGTGCTAATTTTGCAAGGCTAGTGGCTGACCTTGTTCCTCTGATCCTCAGATAAATTTTATTGGGGAACATAGATAAAATACCACCAGATTTCTCATCTTTGTCTAATAAAAATAAAAAAAATTTAAAAAGTTATAATTAATATAAGAAAAACTATATACAATAAGCACAATAACTATATATAGTATATACAAGTGATTAATACATTAACAATGTCTAGTCCATTAGCATTTGATAGATTCAGACAAAAAACTTCATTATATGTATTAACAATGTCCAGTCTATTAACATTTGACAAATTCAGACAAAAAAATTTCATTATTTATCCTATTTTTGTGAGTCCAAAATTTGTATACAATATACAAAAATCCAATTCAATGTAAAATATTTAAAACTAATAATATTGAATCTATTTTTAAAAGGCAACTACTAGTTTTTAATTATTTTACATTGGATTGGATTTTTGTATATTGCATACAAATTTTGGACTCATGAAAATAGGATAAATAATGAATTTTTTTGTCTGAATTTGTCAAATGTTAATGGACTGGACATTGTTAATATATATAATGGAGTTTTTGTCTGAATCTGTCAAATGCTAATGGACTAGACATTGTCTCTTATACACATCTAGATGTGTATAAGAGACAGGAATAAAACCGGATAAATAATAGAGTTTTTTATCTCTATTATGGACTAGACATTGTTAATGTAATTCTTGACTGTATATATTGTACTCCCCCTCTCTCTGACAAGTTCTCATCATGTAGCATAGACTGGCCTGAAACTTACAATCCTCCTGCTACATACTCCCATGAGTAGGATTAGAGGTGTGTAGATATGTCAGTGTGCTTTCTGTTTCCATGATAAAACATCCTGACCAAAAGTAACTATTGACTTAAAAGGAAAGGAACTATTTGACTTACACTTCCCTATCATCAAGAGAAGCCAAGACAGGAACTCAAAGCAGTTACCTGGAGGCGAAAACTGCAGCAGAGCCATAGAGGAATGCTGCTGTCCATGACTTAATCATTCTGTTCTGTTCTGAACAGGAGGTGGAGGGTGAGTGGATCTGGGGGAAAATGGGGAGCAGGGAGAGGGGAAACTGTGGTTGGGATGTACTGTAGCAGAGAAGAATCTACTTTCAATTTTAAAAAGAGGGAAAAAGAATAGAAAAGGGAAGCATGCTTTTAAACCACACACTCATTAATACATATCACTATTATGTTTCAATTACTGAAAATTGAAACATTAAAATTTTCAATTTCCTAAGTATATGCAAAAGGAAAGAAATAAAACTGAGGAAAGTTTTGGCCTCATTCAGTAGGTGTGTGCATGTCCTTTCTGGATCCAGAAGGGACAAGGAGAGATGGGGCCATCACTTAGCTGGGAGGGTGTGAATGGGAAGAGGTTGACAATATTTCTAATGTTGACTACAGTGTCATCATCAGTGTGGTGACATCATGTGTTTGGAGTGGGCAGATAGCCCTGAATTGTCACAGTTTGAGGGAAGCTGGGCTGAGAAAAGCATGAAAGAGTAAGCTGTCAAGAGAGAGGAGTAAAGTCTGCACCCAGAAGAGCATCCTCAGGAGACAGGGCTGTTGGATGACCTAGAACACAAACCTGAATATAAAAGACATTAGAAATCATAAAGGGGAAACCTATAGAGACTACCGAACCAAACTAGTCATGAAATTTAGACCAACAGCTGTGGAGCCTGCATGGATCTGGACTAGGCCCTCTGTATAAGCAAGACAGTTGCGTAGCTTGGGCTTTTAGAGGGGCCCCTGGCAGTGGGATCAGGATCCATCCCTGGTGCATAAGCTGGCATTTTAGAGCCCATTACCTATGGTGGGACACCTTGCACAGCCTCAATGCAGGAGGGAAGGCCTTGGATCTGCCTCAAATAAATGTACCAAGCTTTGCTGACTCCCTATGGGAGGCCTTACCTTTTAGAAGGAGGGAATTGGGGGGTGGATTGGGGGAGGGGGAGGCGGAGTGGGAAGACCGAAGAGAGGGGGATCTGTGGTTGGTATATAAAATTGTTAAAAAATTGCTTAATAAAAAAAGAAATAATGAAGATCATATGTAAGCTATACACAAGAGATATTCTGGATTCAAAATTATACAAGAGTTTTACACTTCTAAATTCACCCCCAAGTAAAATACCAAGGGTTAAGATCAATCTAGGAGACTGGTAACTGGGCCAAGAAGTATTTCAAGGATNGTGGATATAGCTCAGTTGACAGAGAGTTTGCCTAGTATGCACGAAGACCTGGGTTCAATTCCTAGTATGCTATAAACTGGACATGAGGTATATACATGTAATTTTAGGACTTGGGAGATAGAGACAAGGGTATCAGAAGTTCAAGGAAATTTTTGACTAGTTGGAGACCAACCTGAGCTATATAAAACCCTGTCTCCAAAAATGTAAAATAAAAATAAAAGTAGTAAAATCCCTTAGAACAATAAAAATTCATGTCATGATAGCAATACGGAGAGATGGAGCAGAGGGTTAAGAGAACAGATGTAGGCATAATAGGAGATCTACAAGAAAAAGAGTGCTGGTCACAGAGCTGTGAAATGCAGTAACAAACCAAAACCCTTTACCTAAGGACAGGCTGTCAAGTTTCAGCCAGGAACCAGGAGATTAGACTAATCACATCTATTTAATGCACAAAATACTTTGAAACTTCAGAGATAAGAACAAAAATCATATTTCTGTACAGCAACTCAAAATCTTATGCATACAAAGAATTATATTAGTCCTGGAATTCTCCTTCTCTGTGTCAGCACCACAAAAGCAGTTTTGTGGATTTTAAAGAATCTAACAAAAAATCCACCATCAAATTAAATGGAGAAAAACTCAAAGCGATTCCACTAAAATTAGGAACAAGACAAGGCTGTCCACTCTCCCCATATTTGTTCAATATAGTACTTGAAGTTCTAGCTAGAGCAATAAGACAACAAAAGGAGATCAAAGGGATACAAATTGGAAAGGAAGAAGTCA
>LZPO01108949.1:20908-33091 GCA_001675575.1 Neotoma lepida
ACTGTAGCATAAAATAAGTTTGGGTTTTGCCCAGTCACTGGGCAAGCTTTAGTGAAACATTTCACTATTATGATAAGAATTTGTACCTCTACCTATGTTCAAGCTATCTGTATATTATCTCTCCTGAAGTTGTACATCGAATGTTTTAATAATAATAATAAAAATTATTAAAAAAATTAATTGTGACAAGCCACTTCAGTGTGACAAAATAGACTCAGTGACTTAGCAGTAATTTCATGGAATCTTAGAAGTGAATAAATGCTATTCTAAAAGTAGTCAATAAATATTAGTAGGATATATAAATAGAAGACTAGAAATAAAACAAATAGAATACCATTGATCAAGATCATTATTTTCATGACAAGAGATTTTAAAACTCCATAAAATTTATTAAATATTTGTTGATATCATTTTTAGTGTATGGAAAAATTAATATTATAATATTTAATATTTATAACATTATATAATTATATAATAATTATATAATAATATTTAATGTTATAATATTTAATATTTATAACATTATATAATTATATAATAATTATATAATAATATTTAATGTTATAATATTTAATATTTATAATATTATATTATATTATAATATTATAAAATGATGTTACATAAAATATCTAGGGTAATTGTTTTTATGAAGCACAATGGCCCAAAGCAAATTGAGGAGAAATGAGTTTATTTGGTTTAAACTTTTATATCACTGTCATTGAAGACAATCAAGACAGGAACTCAAGCAAGGTAGGAATTTACTAAGGACATAAGACAAAATATAATGAAATTTTTTTGAAACATAAGTTAAAACAAGAATAGCCAGACAACAAGAAGAATAACATAAAATAAAGGCTAGTAGGCATAGATGGAACAGAAATTCTGTTGAAGGAATGGGCTAGTTATCTCTTAGTAGTGCCCTAGAGTAAAGCCGTCAAGAGATTATAGGCTTCAACGTATGAATCTGAAGCAGTAGACATCACAACTCCAGGATCACAGTGAAGAGCACGAAGTGAATGATAGACATCATAAAGTCTACTCTTCGTGAAGTGCCTAAAGGAAGACTATCTTTACTTCTACCTGAGAGGAATTTTTTCAGAACAACATGAAGGTATAGCAATGTTCTAATTCAGATTTTTGTGTTGATATTTTTTGGCTAAAAAATTCTGGGCAATCTAATATCTTTAAAGTGTTTTCAGATCAGTAGCATCTGAGACATTGATAAGCAGCAGTACAAATATACTATAAAGAAAATTCTTACGATGCCAAGCCCTACAAATTACTACTGATTCAGAACATCCAGAGGTTAGGGAGATAATTGCATTGCTTAAAGTGGTTCCTACCTAAGCATTAGGACCTGAGTTTAATTCCCAACATTCATATAGAAACGCAAGCTATAGGTATGTGTGCTTGTAATTCCAGAGCTAAGGAAGTAGAGGGAAGGAGATTCCAGGGGCTTGGTAGGCAGCCAATTTAGCCAAATTTTTAGGTCTAGGTCCATATTGAGGAAATGTTCAAAAAATTAACATGGAAATATACTGCAGACAATATCTAAAATTGGCCTTTAGCCTCCATATGGATATGTACACACATGTCATACACATACAACAGCACACACATATTTGTACATATAAGTGTATACACATACAGAGAGAGAGAGAAAGAGAGAGAACATCTAGTTATATGTACATGGGCTTTAATCATCAAACCAGAGAAAGAAACCATCAGAGCCTGTAGAAGTAGAAACATCACACAAATAGTGCACGTATTTAAATAGTACACATGAAATTATTGCAATGTTCTTATTTTATAAGAACATTGATATATATAAGCTAATAATCAATATAATTTTGAAATTGAAGCTAAGAATAGGAGAGGAAATAATTTAACTACACAAAGCACATGACAATTCTAAATCACCCAATAGGAACCTGTTTCAAAATATATTCACTAAATTTTGAAGTTTAATACTGCTTGTTTCTGAAAACTAGACATAGCTTATAATTAGAGAATTGGAATACTGAGCCCAGAAAGTTGTACCCCATGTACAGAAATTAAGGGATGAAAATTCTGAATTCAGAGTAGAGTCAAGAGGCAGAGGAGACTGAATGGGACAATCTGATTTACAGACACTGTCAATTGGCCTTCTGAAAAGAGATAATGAAGACAAATGGAGCAATATTTGACACAAAAACAGAAAATATTCCCAAACTGATACAATAAATACAAATAGCAAGTAAAACTAATTAACCTAAATATCTTCACTTAGACAAAATATAGTCAAACTTTATCAACTTTGATGGACTCATAACGTGACCACACCATTGGAAGGGAGTGGAAAGTAGATGTAACCAGAATCAAGGTCACTGAGGGCATAGCCATGAAATATAAATTCAGTTTCTGGTCACTTCTTATCTCTTCCTCTGTTTCCATAATACCCCAGTGTACGCAATGTGGCTCTGTCATGTGTTTCTGCCATGACATGGGCAATTGCTTGGCCCAGAAAGAATAAACAAAATGCCATAGACAGAAACCTTTGAAAATGTGAGTCAAACAAATCATTTTTTTAAGGAATTTCTCTCAAATACTTATTACAGTGTCAAAATATAAGAAATATTAGACCAAAGATAGTAAGAAAGTTCCAAAATAAGATAGAAAGTAATGTGGGCTCTGCAGGAAAAATAACAACAAAATATATATATACAGACTATCACCACTGAATGTTCAGAGAAATACTCAGAATCAAATGGAGTTGCTCCTGACATTGCATGAAGGACTTAGTTTGAAAGAGCTTTGAAGACTGTTAGTACACATTCAAGTTGTGTTATATATGTTTCCCTAACCTCTACTTAATTGTGTGTGTGTGAGACAATGCTTATCTACGTGTTTGTATTGTTTGTGTATGTATGTATGGGGATACAAATGCACATGTTTATACAGATATCACTCATGCAAACNTCTGTCACTGAACCTAGATGAGATTGATTGCTTATAAGCCACAGTAAATGTTCTGTCCTAACCCCCAGTCTAGCTCTATGGCTACTGGCATGTGTAACAGTGGCTGGATTTGACATGGCTTCTGGGNATTTGAAATCAACTCTTCATGCTTGAGGAACAAATTNTTTAACCACTTAACCATACATCCCTAGAAGCCAAAATCTTCACTGTATATATTACTTTAACATTCTCATGTGTTAGTCTTTCAATGAAACATTAAGATTTTAATACTCTAATTTTGGTAATATCAGTGAGTTAATCAGCTGATGAAGACATTTGGTTGAGAATTTCTAGTGACTTGTGTTTCATTCTAAATGTTGCATTAACTCTCATTTACTGAGATCTTGCTATATGTCAAGTCCTCTACCAAAAATGTGAATCTATTTACTACATTATAACTAAACATCAACTCAGTGGTTTCTGCAATATTATTTTCTCATTGTACACAGGCAAATCAGTCACAAAGTAACTGCTGATGAAATACTTGCCTTTTGATAACTATGAAATTATAGTCATCTTTCAAAACATGAATAAATTATTCAGAGCTAAAAAATATTACAGTATATGATCACATAAAATTACAGCTTTGCAATTTTCAGTTAATTAAAATACTGTATATTCTTATATATGTCTATCTATTAATACTTTAATATAGTCAAATTATTTCAGATGCTATAATTTTCATTTATTATGACTTCATGTACCTGAATTTATATTTTGAAGTGCAAACCTGTCAAAGTTTCTTTTATATTATATTTGTAAAATATAAGATATATTTTAATGATTTTTGTGAAACTAATTGGTATTTAAATGATTTAAAACTGATCCTGTAATTAACTCTACTTTGTTCAATAATGCCTTAGCATTTTAGAATTTAGTAAGTACAATTTCATAATACACACTGAATACCAATAATGTCTTGAATAAATATTCAAGAAAGCTAGTAACTTCATGTAAATTAGAAATGGCAAAACTTAATAAGTTGATTTAATGCTAATGTATTATCATAGCCCCACTACAATTATATGAAAACTAATGCCTGATGAATTAGATCACAAAATATCAACCTAGTGTATTAACATCATGGGAATTATCTGTCATTAGTAATTTCCTTAAACTGAGATTATTTTACAATGACTTGCACACATTTATTAGATAATATAAAGCCTTGAATGTATCATATTCAAGTTACATGTTTATATTAAACATTCTTAACACAGGAAACATCTATATCTTTAATCCATCAGTCTATTAAATGAGACAATACGTGTTTGAATATGAATCTGAATGATAATTCATCTTCAAAAATATTACTACTGTTATTTTATGCTATTGTTTTCCAATTATTAAAAATACCAGTGGTAAGATACAATGTACTTTTAAAGNCATATTTATTGTTTGAATCATTCATGAGTTCATGTCTTTCAGAAAAGAAAAATCTGTGGAATTTTAAATTGACTTTTGACACTGTATTTTATTCATCCACTAAATCTGTATTAAGGATGAGAGATGCCACAATGTTTTCTTTTATCTCCTATTTTTTTGTTTTGTTTTTTTCCTATTTATTTTTTAAAATTAAGCACATTGTAGGAGTCGTCATGTCACTATGTTTTATGGAATGCTGACAATGGTCTACAATATATTTTTAAAACTTAGAAAAAATTCAGTAGTTTAATAATTGCAAATTAACTGCAATAATAAATGCATACCAAGAACAGAAGAATAAAAATACACTTTGTGGTTTCTATGAACCAGCTAATTTCTTGAAAGACAATTTCCAAAACACACACATAAGGACAAATGTATAATTTGAGTAGTAATTTATTATTAAATAACTATAATCAATACATAATAACATTTTGGGAAAGAAGCTATCCATAAAATGGAAGAACAAGAATAATTTAAAATATTGTCCTGGAGAGTTGGTTAGGAACACTTGTGATTCTTGCAGAGGGCCTGAATTAGATTCCCAGCACAAAGTTTCAAATGATTCCACAACTCCAGTTACAGGGGCTCTGATGCACACTTTTAGTCTCCTTGGCACCAGTCACATATGTGATAGGTATACATACATGCAAGTGAAAAACATGTAAAATTAAATGAGTAAATCTAATAAAAAAGATGAAAGCATTGTAGCAAACAAAGACTATGTATCACCAATTACATGCTCATATGCCATCATCTGTCACAGGCCTAGATACAATAAAGGTTGAATAAAATAACAACAAAATAAACATAACAAAATATAATAAGAAAACTGACTATGTGGGCAATGTTTTAATGAGTATGCTTGGTGCAACATCATGTTGCTTTAAAAGTTATTTATAAATGAACTAAATGAAGATATCTTCTAAAGTCACATTAGTCATTGCAAAGACAAAAGGTTATAGAACAAAATTCATCATGCCATCATGAAGAGAAACAAAAGGGAACGTTTTCAAAATGATGAAGTACAACCCAACAGCAAGATTAAGGTAGTTTATAAGTTAAATTAATAAGCAAGGTATCTTCTTGAAAAGACTGGAATCCATGCAGTGAAATTATCTGGCCAATTCTATGTAGCAAACTCTGTAAAGTTTGAGTTCATATAATAAGTGAAAAACAGAGGAAGAAAAAGTGGCTGCTTTCAGATCACATGATTATGTAGAAAACCATAAAGAAAAAAGTAACTATGATAAAAATATTACTGGAATTATTTATCTAGTACAGTAAAATTCCAACATATGATGTTTTATGTGTAGAAATGTTCTCCCTTCCAAAATATATGCTGAAATTTTATCCAGATACCTGCAAGTGTGAACATTTCTTAAAATTAAGAGTTTGCTTATATATGAGCAAATCAAAGTGAAGACTATTTAGTATGAGTGGGGGCAAAATTTAGACAGAGAAAACTGAAAGAATATCATGTGCCAGAGACAGAAATCACAGCAAGGATACTGAAGTCAATAAAGTTAAAGGCTCAAAACCTTTTAGGAGTTTTAGGAGAAGAAGGAAAGTTCTATTCTGGACTTCTCACCTACTCAAGATTATATATAGCAACTTACATTCAAATTTATGAAATTGATAATAAAGTTAAAAGTCTAAATAAGTAGAATGGTGGGTTATATCTAATAGGTAAAAGTAAGGAAGCATGACAACGTGAGGGACAGAAACTGCATGAGTGCTCTCTGTATTATTAATTCTCACCTCTCACCAAAACTTCTGTTTTCAGCAAATGGAACCAGAACTGGTAAAAAATGCTGTGAACTACAGACCTTGTCATGTTTGACCACAACTGATAGATCTATAACAATCCTTATAGTTAAGACTCAGGGAACAGCATGGAAAATGGGGTGGAAAGACTATAAAAACTCAGATGTCTGCTCTGGGATTGTGCCTTCTATTCATGACACAGGGTTCCACCCATGAAATCTCAAAGATATGGTTGACTAAACAAAACCCAGATAGTGACAACAGCAATTTTCATACCAAAATAGATGGAAAAATGGAATAGGACCTTACTCTTAAATGAAGGGTACAGAGAATTAATGGCTGCTGAGAAGAGAAGAAACAATTTTCTCCATGTATGAGCCCCCTAATAGGTAATTCAATTCCAAGTGGGCAGGCCTCAACACATATACATATGAGTAACAATACATGGGCCAGCAGGTTGTATTTATTTACTTTTATGAATGTGTATAAATATGTATGGTTTTGTGTATGAGTATAACAATATTTATTGAACAATTAGAGGATATGGATTAGAAAAGAAACTATGGGAACCAGGAGAAATTACAAAAAAAAAGAAGTTAAATGATGTAAATACAATACTTATATATAAAATTTGCAAATAACATAAATAAAAGTAATCAAGAAGATGATTTGGCAATTTCTTGAAATATGAGCATAATCTAGACCAGTTCTCAAACACTGCTGCTGTGTTTAAAATCTACTGACTGATTTGAAAACTAAAAATTGGCCCTTTAATATTTTTAAAGCTTTATATACAATTACAGTAAAATACAGATGCAAGGAAAATGCTCTGAAATGAGGTAGTGTTAAATATAGGCTACCTATTCAATAAAGTCTATTCAGAAATACAAGGGAGTTATATTTATCTGCATTCCTCTCAACAATGTGTGCTGAAAATCAAGAAGCCAATCTGAAGAGACAATGAATGAGATGATTATAGCAATATATTCTAAAATTCAAACTCAATATGAGTGCCCCTGAAGAAGTTCTATTGTGGAAGTATTATATAAAATTTAGAACTATTTTAAGGTTTGACTCTGTTCTATATTATATTCTTTCAGTGTGGATATGTAAAAACTCAAAAAGAGTAAATTTTAACAAATTAAAATTAGAATATTCTTCACAAAAATGAGGGAATTACAACATTGAATTAAAAGTGTTATGCAATACTTATCTAAATTGCTAATCTACATAATGAACTCATTAAAGGAGTTTGGAGAAAAGATGTTTTCATTCAAGTAACTTTATAAATAAGTGGACTCCATCATACTAAAGGGCAATAATTTATATACAAACAATTAATCTTAATTGATGCTTTTATTCTACNGAGGTACAGGTCAAAAATTCCAATATGTTTATATGTGTGTACTGAATTGGAAGAGTTAAGTGGATGTCTGACAGATGGTTAGAAATATCATACTGATGAAATAGTAATTTACACATAAACAAAGGGGATAGGGGAGAATTAAACATGTGGTCCTTAATTAGAATTAGATGTACCAGTATGAATTGAAGTTTCCTTAATATAGATACAGATGGTTACAAAGATAAATGATAACGCATAGATATATAATTCTGGACACAATTCATGACTTTTTTTCTTACATACTGAACTCAGAATATTAGAAGCATCATATTGTAGCAGCAACAGCAACAACAAAAGTTAGCTTCTACTTACTGCATTCTAAACCATTTTCAAGGAAAAGAACCAAGTATTCTTTAAAAAAAAAATGGTTGATTCTAGT
Source organism: Neotoma lepida (assembly GCA_001675575.1). Classification (NCBI taxonomy): domain Eukaryota; kingdom Metazoa; phylum Chordata; class Mammalia; order Rodentia; family Cricetidae; genus Neotoma; species Neotoma lepida. The sequence continues at coordinate 28,882 of LZPO01108949.1, forward strand.
ATATGACCAAGAAAGACAGAATATGATCCTGGGCTAACTCACACTACCAAAAATAATGGCTAAAACGAAACATAAGATTTGTTATAACATTTTCTTAACACATGCATGTCTCTGGGTTGAAAGACTGGCATGACACCAAACAGAAAATGAAACTGTCCATCTATCCATAAAATTGTGGAATAAGCCACATGGAGATAGTAAGCAATATAATATCTCAGTGACAAAGCCTGAAAATGAGTAATAATGAATAATAAAGCACTAATAAATTTTAATCCAATAAGCAAATATATGTCCACAATGCATGTTGTAACCAATTAATGGTTTATTTAAATTCAGGGTATGAATTTAAATACCCCATGAAAATAAAACTTCCAAATGACTAATTTGGATACTTTGTTCTCACAGAGATACTCCCATCCATTAATGGAGGGATTTCTGTGCATGGACTTCCTTCAGTGAGAATAATACGCATCTTGAAGATGTAGTTGTTCAGTTAATAAACTTGAAAGATCTTACATAAAGCAGGCTGTCAAAATAATAACCAACAATGAGGATATGTGGACAAAATTTTGTGTGTCATTTCTAGATGTGATTTCAGATGCTCTTGACCTATCTGGTATTTATCCAAACATTCAAGCTTTCATCAAAGTGTAAGGAAAATCACATAACTAGCAACAGCTAGGAACCTTACTACATGTTTGAATAATACTCTTCTCAACTATTACAATCCTCAAAGACAACCACAGTCTATGTAAATGGGGCAGACAAAAGGTGTCTAAGGTAGGTAATCATGGACAGAAATCTCCATTTCCCTCCCTCCAACCCTTGCCATGCAATCCTTCCATGCCAGTTGTCTTTCAAGTACATAGCTATTTTCATTAATTATTATTGCTATGTGTATGAATAAATATATAAATGGAACTTGCTGAGATTCTTTCCTGTTACTAGTATATGTGTGTCTTTAGAGATAAAAGCTTAGTATTTGATAATCATTTAGTTTTTATGGACTTCATAGCTGCAATCTTGAGAATGTTGCATCCAGTAAACAGGGAATTTTCCATCTCAATTATCATAATTAAAATGAGTCTTCACTAAATATTTTGTGTTTGGTCATTCTACATTAAGTCTTGACAATTACTGTTAACCATTACAACATCAGAATTTTTATTTCCTTATTTCTGGGTAATTCTGTTAAATAGTTTCATTGCAACAAGAGGTAGGGTTGTTGGGGGACTCCAAGGTTTAAAGTTTGTTTTGTGAAGGAATTTTAACACATGTACACTTCTACTTTCTCTTTTTCTTCCTTCATTCTCATTCCTAAGGACTAGTCTCTGCTCCCTTCTCTGCCCCTTTTCTCCCCTCCCCTCAATAAACTTCCCACATGAGCCCTGTTGTGTGGTGTGACTCCTTCCTGGCATTTTTAAAATAAAACATTTGGTGTCAAGTTTATGTTAAGTTGTACAGTCTGACATTGAAATACCAAGTCTGAGTATTTCATGTCTGAGTTCTCTCACTTATTCTCATGAAGTAGTCTACAGTTAAATACAAAGGCAACTCCATTTCTTGCCCAGATCCCTTTTACCTTTTTCTCTCAACTTTTGTATCTAACAAATAAATTCCAATNTACAGTTCTTCAACATCTCAACTACTCAATAGAGATTTACAATTGAACATCTTAACACACATTTAAATTCTTCTGTTTCACACACAAGCAGAAATGGGAATATGAAACTTTCCTATATCTTATATATGTTTGATCTAGAACACGTCTTGGTCCATAATCGTTACTTCTTTGTTTGAACAAGAACAAACAGACAAAATATATGCTACATTATAGATTTGTAGTTGAATTTCATATTTTCTTTATATTATCTGAAATCCATCAGATGTAAACTGTTTATTAACTGTACTTTAACAAGAATTAAAACAAACAATTTTCCTATTGTAGTAATCAGGTCTGCAGTGAAGGAAAATTTATCATTATACTTCTCAGAAACTTTGCCATACCATCATCAATGTACACAACCGCTACTCACATAAACTGGGAAAGCGTGCATGGGTCACAGGAAAAACTATTCTATTCTCAGCTTCATTTGAAGATTGCTTATTTAACACTGAGATCAGAGAAGCACACAGAGAGACCACTCTNTATGCTCTCAGTTATAGCAATGAAGTTAAAATGCTCATAGGCTTCAGAGGGTTTTTTTTTCTGCTAATGCTTTCATTTTTTGACTTTAATAAATATGCAATGATAACTACATTTGTCAAAGTTAGTACTTTAAAATCCCATTAAGCCTTCAACATGTATAGAGTTATCTGCAGGGTATAGAAATATACAAAGAAATAGATTTGTGTCTGACCAATTACTATGGCTAGTTATCTCACAAAATACAGAGCCTCTTTCAGGTAATTCTTACTTCTTAAAACAAACAAACAAACAAAGATAAAAACAAGAATAAGATTCCTGAAGTAAATTTCTAATACAAATGTAGTATGTTTTATTATTTTATTATATGTAGTATTGTGTATTTATTTTCACAATATGATAAAGTAGAACTGACTAGATAAACTCAAACTGGGTTTAAAATAATATTTAGAATCATTCTTTATACTCTGCAAAAGAGCTAGTTCAATGAAATTGAATTATTCATTCAATGAAATACTTATTTAATAATTTTAAATATACTTGGAATATCTTAAGTGAGTAGAGGCTATTGAGAGTTGATCACTAGGCTCCATCAAGTCTGTAGTCAAGGACTTCTGATTGGGCAACTGAGTAGTGTGTAGGTCATGTTCAGTGTGGCAGGAGTGCAAGGTGTTACATTAATATAACATAACATTCAGTGTTAACTGAAGTTACAGCAAGACAAATCATCATTTTAAATAAAATAGGGGAAGAAAGTAAGGACAGAATAGAGAATGATAAATTGTTCCATAGGTATACTGTAGACTAATGATGAAAGATATTTTTTCAACAGTAATAATAATTATAAACTATAAAACAATAATATACTTTACATCATTTTTATGAAGTATATACACATGCATATAGCTATATATTCCCATATGATATCCTACCATTTACCTAATGTAAATGTTGAAAAATCCTTATAATTTTTAAAATATCTCTTAAGAGAGTGTTTTATATCAGAGATGTGCAAACAAATAGGTAATTGCTATATGATAAATAGTTGTGGTGTGATACCATGCTGGCTGTGATTTCACATGGTTTATGAATATGGATTTTCTTTAAATATGACAAAAAATTCTTTAATATAAAACTAATAATATCATTTTTATAATCATGCTAAAAGCAAAGAGACACTAAAAGAGCTAATAGAGTGAACAGTTGTAACACACATGGATTGGATATTACATGTGAATTTCATGTTGTTTATCAATATTGACAGCCTTTTCTAAAGAGTAAAATAGCAACAAATGTGGACTCTTTCCTGGGTTTTATTTACTGCAGTGGATTTCAGGTAGTTTTCTTCTGTAGGGCTTTTAAGGCGTAGTTTCTTTCTCTTATTTGTTCTAGGCCAACTCTGACCATTAGACTGGCCCATACAGAACATACTCAAACTCGCATTCACTTCTTCCAGAGCAACTGGAGTGATCTCTGGAGTCATGGGCATTAGAATCTTCATTAGACACAAAACAGCCAGATTGAAGTCCAAACTTTATTCTCACCTTGGTTTCTTACCATAATTCATTGTCTTCCACAGTCTGAGCATCTAAAGATCCATAGCATTACAGCAGGTTTGTCTTTTTCCCAGGTAACACTCAAAGGCAATCTCCATTTAGTAGACATATTCATCTAAATTTAAAAATTAATTAATTCCTCGGTATCTTATTTAATGATACAAAAAGACAAAACCATTTAGTTTGGTCTATAAAACAGTTATAAATATTCTAAATGGAATGAAAACTCATAATTTGCTGTCATTGCCCAAGTACATGATTGCAGGCTATTTAACTGTCATCATTCAAAAATTTATCTCACTGGTTGTTAAACATACTTAGCCTATCCTACAACCCCTTTATTTTGCTATGCTTCTTTAATTACAAACTTTTTCCTTGACAACATCAAATTTGAAATCTACATTGTTTATTTCACAGATTCATCACTGTTTATATATAAATAACCAGATACTATTCTAAGATTTATACATTCTATTAATCTTCTCACTTTTCCATAACCAAGTGCTAT